>VTPC01001902.1:0-57618 GCA_011009095.1 Ignelater luminosus
ACCTACTAACCACAAATAGTTTATTGGGTGATATTCTAGGAGCTAATGTCAATAGCTCAAAGCAACTACTAACATCATGTCGATTCTGTTGTTCGAAAGTATAGGTGAAAAGAAGTTATTTGGCCAGATGCGAGATCCGGATATTTGGCCAGTTTGAGACTACAGGCCCACTTCATATTGAGTAATTTTAGCAAATTCCAACATTTTGCTTATGATATTAGTTTAAAGTTGATAGTCCATATATGCACCGTGTAAAGTCGACATTATTTTCTACCAGGTCTCCTGATGGGCGCAGGTGTCATGATACCATGTACAAATCTAGCATGTGCTAACAGTTTAAAACATGATGCAATTTGTCCAATTTTTGTCAAAAATAATAAAAATTAAGTTAGCATTTAAAAAAAAAGTTGCCATTAATATGTCGGAATCTGCTATCTTGAATTTTGACATCATTTTTAAATATATCTCATCGAAGCAAGCAGCTTTCATATTACAACTTTTTACACAGTTTTTTAAATTACGGAGATATTTGAGTTTTTAGAAAACCGCGATTTTTACTTTTTTGGAATAGTTGCTAATCGATTATGAACTTTAAACTTTTTTAAAATAAATCTGAATCAGCATACAAAATTGCACAACATTTACCAGTTATCCAAAGCCCTAGCTATAATAATAAGAAAGTTGCCCATAATATCCTACTCAATTTGGGACACCCTGTATCTAGTCTTTGATACGTATCCCAGGTATTTGAAATCCGGCCGAGTCGAGTCTTTCAAGGTTTTCGCGCTCGGATGTCGCTTTAGGAGGTCACTGGGTAAACTTCTGCGTTACGAGCAAGTCATCTCTTACTTACCTAGGTTGACAGCCCCATCCTTTTATGAAGGGTATAGTTAAGTGCTCATAAGTGTTATATCTTTATTTAATTTCTTTACATTTACTTGCCCTGTAGATGGTACTGGTTTCCTACCGGTCAGTCAGTTAAGAAATTTAATTTCTGGTTGGATAATTTCCTTGTCGACAGAGTTGAAGCCAGTTTCTTTTTTAAAGGACTCGGTACGTTCACATTTTTTTATGTTTACTATTTTGCTCACGGTTCATCTCGATCATTTAGGAGTAATTCTGGGGGAAGAATTAACGGTTGTTGGACTCTTGAACTGAGTGGAGAGACATCATACGGGCGAGGTGCATGGCAACATTTACTATACTTTCTGGATGACCCTAAAGGATTGAGTAGAAGTCTACCACATCACGTCGGTATCTATCTTTATATACAGTGTGAATAAAAAGTAAGAAGCATTGAAGCTGGAACTTTTATTATTGATTGTACGAAAGAAGGTAGTGAATGGGAGTTTGATGTCTGAATATTTACCACAATTCTTCAATTTTTTGTATCGTTATGGTTTCAGGCTGCGACGTCATCGACAACTTCTTTGAAGGGTAATCTATAGTTTGTGTGGCGAAGTTGAACAGCATTTTATTTTCTCTCTACAGTCATGTAAAGATATTTCAAGGTTTCTTAAAAAAAATCTCAAAAATATCGCATTTGCTTTGGAAATGATAACCATTAAACAAATTCGATTTACTATTAATGTCAGTTGTATTGTGATATGTTGTATTTACTTAATAGTAGCTACTTAAGCTGTTTGAGAAAGTATCTCTTAGCATTTCAATCATGGAACGTCTAACAGAAGCAGAACGCATCGAAATTTTGATGACGATTGGAGGAGGTCTGTGTTTTATTTAACACTAAACATCCAAATCGCGTACTTATCACACGTTCCACTGTTACCAAAACTAATAAAAAATCCAGGAATAAAGGACATGTTACAGATGTTAGAAGAAGCATAACTAAAATAAAATGAAAACAAAAAGACAAGCAAACACCATGTAAAACACATGCGCCAATACTAATTCTCCACCCATTTCCAAGTGGAATTTTTGCTGTCCCCACCCTAAGTTGAGTTAGTCATACACTGTAAAAATGTGATAAAATCAACGCCAATTCTGAATTCTATAGTAAAGAAACAGGCTATACTACAGCTACTTTTATAGCGTCACCCATGCATTACTTTTGTTCGCGCAACCTTCACGCGGTGCGCATCGGATCACGCTAATGCCGACGGCGATTAAATTGATTCCATATGACTTTATACTTATATTCTTGCTGCACTTATATATAAAAAAATAGCTTTCTTTATGTATTATATGTATATAATATACATAATACATTCCAGTTTAAATGATGAGCACTCGAGCCTCAGTTTTCTGCGAGATGCAGAAATTATCAACTTCAGACGACTGTAATTCGAAAACTATAATTTTTTGGATTTTGTGCCCATCGATACTTTTGATCTACATAATAAGGACTATCATTTCCCATAAGGATTCTACGAGGTCCTTTGGGAAAAATTTTTTGAAAATTTGTTTATGTTCTAAAAAGATTTCCGTATATTTCACAAAGAGCTGGATGGAAAGGCCATGACCCAATGCTCAGCCACTGTTTTGGGAGGGGGTGCATCGCCCGATGGCCCTCCCTTGGATCCGCCACTGCGCCCAAAAGTAGCAACGAAAGATAGAACATTAAACCTTTTAGTGCATAAGTTGCCAAAAATCCTCATTCTTCGACTAAGCAATTGGCACAAGATAATAACGTTAGTAAAGGAACGCTTATAAGTATTCTGAACAAATAAAATTCTCACCCTTATAAGGTAAACTTAATTCAGAAACTATCCGAAAATGATTTTGGTAGATGAACTCAGTTCTGTAAAGAGATTATGAACATATGCGATAACAATTTATAAATCATATTGTTTTCTCTGAAGAAGCTGCATTTTCACTGAATGGAGCTGTGAATCGACACAACTGCTGTTCTTGATCGCAGCATAATCTCCATTGGGTGGAGAAATTACATACACAGTATCTAGAGAAGATCAACATTTGGGCAGGAATTGTTGCAAGTAGAATTCTTAGACTTGTTGTTTTTGAGAATACATTAAATGCTGCTCAATATTTAGATTTCTTGAGGTTGGAACTTGTTTCTGTATTAGCCGTATTGTTTCCTAATGTAGAAGACCCGGACGTACCGAACGAAGCTATTTAGTCCAACAGGATGGAGCTCCGCCTCATTACGGTATTCACGTTCAACAATACCTAGATGTACTAATTGAGAATAGGTGGATGGGTAGAAGAGGACATCGAGTGGTCAGCCTGATCTCCTGATTTGAATTTGCTAAATCTTTTTTTGTGGGGCTCTCTTAAAAGTATCGTTTATATGAACCGACTCCAAAATTTAGAAGATTTAAAATTCGTATTCGGGAAACAGTACAGGCAATACCAGCTGAAGTGGTTCAGAATGCAATTACACGGTTTTTTAAATAGAATTGCTCACTGCCAGGCGGTTACTGGTGAACAGTTTAAATATCTTTTATAATAAATTAAAGTTAAACATTGTTTTTGATTGTTTTAATGAACTAATTTGCTTTTCTTTAAGACAACAGTATGAGTGTTCAAAGCTGACAAGAACAGTAGTTGAACGTTTAATGTGATATTTCTTAAAATGTTTCTTACGGAACCTTGTGATACCTTTACATGACCGCAAAGAGATAACAAAATACTATCAAATTGCGCCATACGAAGTATATGTTGCTCTTCGAAAAAATTTTTGATGACGTCACAGCCTGAAACTATGACGTCCGAAAAAATTAAAGACCATCAGATTATGACAAATATTCAGACATCAAACTCCCATTAACAACCTTTTTTCATACAACCAATAATGAAAGTTCCAGCACCCGTGTTCCTTACTTTTTATTCACACTGTATAATTCGTAAAGACCACTGTATTTTTTAATTACGCTACTGCTGTTACAGTAATTTGGAATAAATTTGCTTTAATAATTTATGAAAATAAGAATCTTTCTTAGGTACCTGAAAATTGATAAACACTTTCAATTTTTACTGGAGACCTTGATAAACAGTAACTTTGGTGTATTTCATGGCATACTAACAGTAAAGTTTGAAATTCGGATAACAGGTTTTGATACATTTCTAAATTTATTGTTAATAATTTATTTGGAAAATTTTGAAGATGGTTGCAATTAATGAACGCATTAATCACCTAAAGTTTTCCAAAGTTTAATGATCTGCTGCATGAGGAACATACTTATTAAATTGTTTTGTATGCTCTTTTTAACGACTTTAGCATGTGATATGAAAAAATGTATTTGAAATCTCTTATAAGTTTTCTCGTTTAAAATCTAAAGAGTAAGATTATTTATCTGCAGGCTATTGGATTTTGAGTGATTAAACGCACCTTACTTTTGTCTAAGCGATCAAATTTGCTAACTTAGACCAATATTTTCTTTTGCTTAGAATATTCCGACATTACTCACTCGGAGATTTGTTCATTGTATTTATTCAAAGGTCGTGCCTATGCTTACTGTTTGTGCTTCTGTTCTTTACATTTTATTACATTAATATTATATACTATTTTGTTGGATATTATTATTACTTTTGATATTCGCACTATCTATGGTTTAATAAAATTTATGTATGGTTGTTTGGCAACTAGCGGTGTTTTATTGTGTGCTCTCACACCTCAATTAACCAGGGTTGGCCTGATTTAAATCAAGTGATTTTTTTTTAAAAAATCATTGATTTAAATCATTTTTATTTTTATTCTTATTAATTTTTCTTTTTTAATTAGTATAAATATAATTCATGTTTTCTGCCTTTTACATTAAAATAAATCTTGTGCACTTCAACTACAATAAAATTTTTGCAAGAAATGGAAAATAAAATGCACTTTCAGAGCTCCAATTTTTTACAGGCTCTCAGTCACTGCAAGTATGGACAGGATATGACAGAAATAGTGCTGTCTAGTCGTGCGTTTTCCAAATCGCCGTTGCATGTATTTTTGAATGTTTTACAGTTATGGCAAAGATTAGGGTTTACTTCCCTACTCTTTGGCTATGGTCTTATGGATGTGAAAAATCTAAGAACACTATTAAATCGCAATAAAGTGCTATAAAAATGCATAAATGTAATTAAATGTCATAATTTTAGCTGGTTTTTACGTTCAGGGGGTTTTATTTCAATCTAATTAAGAATACACAAAATAATCAAAACAATCATGATTTTTTTTAGAAAAATCATTGATTTTTGATTTTTTAAAAAAATCGATTTTTTTCCAACCTTGTTCTGTAACAAGACAGTCTTTTATGTTGGTATCAATAAGAATATTTTTCTAAGAAGCTACTTAAAAGCAACTGCCTAACTGTAAAAGATCTGATGCTATTGTTATTAAAAAGTAGGGCTAGTGGTGGCCTTTTACCTTACTCATTTTTTTATTATTATAGATGCATTGCTATTTCAATATATTTAATTCAAACATCAAATTAATAAAAATCAAATAAATCACGATTTTTTTGATTTTTTTTAAAAAACCATGATTTTTGCCAACCCTGCAATTAACCCCTTTCCGCCCCCATAGACCACCGATAAGATTGAGCTAGCTAAAAGGTGTAATCAACTTTTCATCCCTTTCAGGGACGAATCTTTGGTTACAACTTATCGTAAGACTTCAGAAGCATAATATTTGATAAGGAAATCTAAAAATCTAAAAAATGGAATAATCTCATAAGAATAATACAGTGATTAAAAGAATTACACGGCAATATTGAATAGCTCAAAAACCTAAAAACGTTCATACGTACTCAATAATTTAGCAGATTTCGAAATATTTATTATTTAACTTTAGTAACCGACTCTCGTTTCTTTCTTTTTGCTCATCTTAATCATCCGACAAAAGTAGAGTTAATAGAGCAAAGTTTGATTGTTGCGGAATATTTCAAAATTTATTCTGTAGAAATAACTGTTCGCAATCTTATAATACTACTTTATCACGTAAGTTCTAATAAAGCTACACCCTTCTTATATCCTTTTTAATACGATAGTAACAAAATTTAAGTTCTATTTTTTTTATTGTAAAGTAAATAACATCTACATGCTACGTCTTTGTAAACATTTCTACAAATTTGGGTAAACAGCATACGTGGCTATAGCACAGTGATTAGTAACGTTTCTTGTTATCTTCGCAAAACCATTTTCTCCCCATTCAGGACCATAGGAATTCTTAATAATCCAATACTCAGGAGTATAACCCACAACAAGCACAGCATGGTTAATACCATCTATAGTTGATTTACAGTTGGGTTCATAATAAATACCACCACCATAAAGTTGGAAAGATTTAGCATGAGCATCAATTCCAGCAGTAACAGGACCTTTAGTTGCAATAGCTTCTTCCAAACCTTTTTCATCACCTTCATCGAGAAGTATGTATCCTGTAATCGTAAGATTAATTATATATTTGTACATACTGAAACTATAGCTAATTATAATGATGCCGTGCAATTGATCTAACCTTTCACATTTCCTATGGAATTGTCGTCTTGATATTTACATTGATCACCCGCCTTTGTTTGATAAGGATAAAGAGCCTCAGCGTTAATGCCCTTAGCTTTTATAAAATCGAAACAGGGATCTACATAGCCTCCACTACAACCTGAATTTGTGTAAGGTTTCTCTTTCGTGCAGTCCATGATATTTTGTGGACTGAGTGTTTCAAGTTTTCCAGTTTTCTTCTTAATATAACTTTCAAGAGCTGCTGCCTAATGGAGTGAATCGAATAAATGTATTTATATTAACGAGAAAAAATAATACTTACTGTAGCAAATGCATAGCAAGAAGCACACTGTCCTTGAGATCTTGCGGGTGTTATAAGACCTTGGTCTCGTAAATCAACACGATCTGGAATTTTGCTGGCTTGGTGTACAAATTTCTCTCCATGGCTCTTGCTTCTATCACATAACATTCCATTTATAAGTTTATTGAACTCCTCTAATCCCAAATCAGCATATTGACTAGCCTTTAATATAAAAGAAGTAGTTGCTTTATTTGCTTCATTGAAAGCATCAATAACGTTTTGATTATCAGAGAATATGCCTAAACGCTTCTTCTCTTCTTCTGGACTGCTGTAATCCTTGTTAAAAGTGCTCTGAAAAAGACATTAAAGAAAATTATTAAATCTGAAAGGTCTATGTCTAATTGTGCTAGTACCTTGAAATCTCCAAATTGCTTTGTAAATAGATTAATAGTTTTCGATGCCGTATTACTTAGTGTAGATACACCGGAATTTATTGGATTACGGCCTCCAAGTAAACCTCCCAATTGTCCAGCAGCAACTGCTAACAATGTTCCAAACAAAAGCAGTGGAAGAATTTTCTGAAATAAAAAAAAATAAATAAATATCAATCAAACGTTGGAACACCCAAAATATTGACAATCGATGTTTTATTTTGTTTACATTGGTTAAATTTGCAAGTAATTTAATTATAATCTGAACTATTATTATAATGGCAATGATTGTCGTTGAAGAGTTGTTTATTATAATTATTTTGCAATAAGACCTGTATAACTAACTGGAATATTGCCAGAAAATCAATTGCCTCAAGCTATGCTTAACATTCTTATTAACTGTGTTTAGTAATAAATTTGCATATTAATTATAGTTTAAGAACTATTTTTTATTAAAATAGTAACACAAACTTCTATTTTTATTGGAATCTAGATTTTTAGGGGGTTACCTTTTTAAATGCTACTAAAAAGAAAGTTTTATAAACAAAAATTGATAATATTTCAATAAATCACCAGAAATCAGAACATCTACTTTTAATTAGAAAATCGATTTTATAGGTATATAAACGACTGTTCGATATTTTTAGAAAATTATCAGGCGTAAATGACGTATAGAACGCTTTGGGAGGTTTATAAACTACGAGCAATATCAATGTTTTTCTTACCGTCATCTTGAGTCTGGAGATTCTGAAGGTAAAATCCAAGTACAGGTTAATTAAGTTTCTTTTATATGCTCACTTGTCCATGTTATTTCTTGTGAATCAAGTTATAGCCCCCTCTTCATCATGACATAATTCTCATTTAGTTTTTGCATTATTTTTTCAATATTATAAACAAAATAATTAGCTTATTTCAAATAAATTAATCGTTTTCGCAAATAGAATTCACTAATAAATTAGAAAATAGTAAACACAATTGGAAGAATTTTTGAAAAAGGTTCATGCTATCCTTGAGCAAACTTTCCGTATTGTAGGTATATAAATATAAGTGACTCCTACATAAACAATATGAAGTTTTATATTGTTTTTAAATCTAAAAACTGTCAACCTGAAGGCAGTAGTTGATACTTTAATTACGTTTTATTTACTTAGCTTGCGTGCTCAAGGTCGAAAGTTAACAAAATGCGTGTACCAGAATCGGGTTATTATTGTAAAATATTTTTGGCTTATAAAAAATATAATTTTTTAATGAATTACTACTCGCATTTTTTTTTCGTACGCCAGTTATATTTAACAAATAACCTACGCTCATTGTCAGTAGAAAATCAGTGTATGATGATAAAAAATAGTGTTTGATGACAAAAACAGCTTCTTCTGATATCTAATTTTTTACAAATTAAGATTTGTAAAGCGTAGGTATATCAAAGATGTTTTCTGTTTAAACAGAGAATAACTTTCAAGTAAGAAAATCGCATAGATATTATTTACTATTTATTATTATTACCCAGACTATCACGCCATTTCAACCAAATAAACCTTTCGTCTAAGTTATGAAAAGTTGTTGTGAAATACTACGCTTTAATGTTAGATAATTTGCAACTTAAGTGTAAATAAATTTTTAATGTACGAAACCAGTAAAAAAAGGTTGTGGTAAGTAAATATGTATTAGTTTAATAGTTATTCTTAACCTTGACAAGATTTTAATTCCCAGTAGATATACAACACACATATTTCAAATTTTTCAAAATTTCTTCACCGAAGCGGTTTTAAATTAATGTTCGAGTTTAAACCTCTACTAATAGTAATTCTCTATCCAATTAAGTCCAGCTATTTAAAATTTATTTTTGTTAGTACCTTTAAGCTCATCAAATTATATTCTATTTTCGTCAACTCATTATGGTAGCTTGGTTCACAAATCGCATAGTGTCCGCAAAATTTCTTGTTCTATCCACTGCTTGAGATTTGAGAACTCCGGAGTGTTGCTCCCGATACCGCGGGGTGTGTGGCTTTACTATATCAACTACTGATTATTCATAGTATTTCTCAACCCTTTTGTTTATACATTTTACATTTTTATCATATGCGCAACAAATTTTTTAGACAAGCTTATCAGAATCTACAATTTCTACTTCCCTGATGGGAATAGTGAACATAAAATTACATAAGTGAAACAGACACCTGATTGATTTTGAGATACTTCTTGCAAATTAAATAGGAGGCCGATGTTTTTAATATTCCAGTTGTACTAGGAAACAATCACTGTACGAGGAATAAGTAATATTATTTATAAGTAACAAAATAGATTTAATTTCTGCCCGAGAATTCACCTGCAGAATATCTCAAAATACCCTGTATATATAATAATAAATAATTCATTCATTCATAATAACAATTTAATTTGCCACATTCTGTATATGAAAGTTATTGTTCCGAACATTAAGAAATAAGTAAGTTTTGTAGGAGTTTTACTATTATTGCAATCTTGACCATTACTGTTACCTTCAAATTGTAGAGGAATAGAAAGAGAGAACAACAACGCAGAAAAACAATTTCTCCTTGACTGTACTTTGTATATAATTTTCCTTTTTATATTCTGTGAAAATCGGATAGGTATTACAAGTTCTTAGTACTATTAATTATCATTGTTCCATTAGAGAGATTTAACACGGTGCCTGGTATCCACAAAAAATTATTGAATGTTGATTGTTCTTTAACAAAAAAAGTTACTCAGTTTAATACGCAGAATATGCAAAATTTTAACTAATTTATTGCGTAATCCTGAATTCTATTATAAAATATTATTTAGGACAGAATACTTGCTAAACAACAGAATTCATTATTGAACCCATTAATTATTATTAAACTATTTTACTTTAAGAGCATTATTGAGAGTGTAGGGAACTGTACGAAGTCGATCCGCCGATTTTCTTTAATTTTACTATTGAGTAATATAGGTAAAACATGGTATTACTATTAAACATGCGTTTTTTATAGTGGATTACACTTAAAAATGAGACTGACTTTTACGCACCATTAACCAATTATAAGGTAAGATATGAGTTACACAACCTCAGGTAGTACAATTTATCTCGGGTTAGAGGGACACAACCAGATTATTAAAAAAACTCCACACAATAATGCGTCTCCTTAGCTATCCAAGGCCATCTTCAGGCGACTCGATCTTTATCTAAAAAAATCCAGAAACAGTGAATTTAGAAACTCAATTTGTTCATTCGTTAAATATAAATTGTAACATAACCTTGCGTTAAGACATAGCGGAGGTGAGGAGATTATACTCATAATAAAATATATCAAAATGAAATAAACAAGTATTCTTGATTTAATCTTACCCTTGCACCTTACGTGCTTGCTGATGCCGATTATTGTCGAAATAAATCAGATGCAAATATCAAAAGAACAAGGAAATATATAAAAGCATCAATACGCCAGTAAAAACACAGTGCCTCAAAATGAAAAGAAGAAGTTTTATTTGATTCCAAAACCTGTGAAGAATTTAACACAATGTTTTATTAATGAAAGGTAAACGTTCTTAAACAGATTTTCTCAACGAAAATTGGCAATATCTAACCAAAATAGTCTACTCCCTCAGGGATTCCGCTAGGGGTTTTTTTCTAATTCAAAGTTTGCAAAATGAGTTTCTTGATTTCTTTATATTGTTTCGAGGTTTTTCGTCCATAATCCGTGAACGGTAAGGAATCTTATACTACTGTCTGTGGCGAACGTACAGCTCAAGTTAAAAGATCCCAATATACATTAATTAGCAGCGAAAACAGCGAAAGGTTTCCTCTAATGATTGTGTTCACGGTTGAGGGACCAGAAATAGAACCGCTGTCTTTAGGATTCACTAGCCTATCTACTCATTCACACTTGATATCACATTGTGATCCATAAACGTCCTTTAGCAGGGATTGCTACAAGTTTTCAAAGATATATCAAGATAGCACTGAATAGTTTTCTTCTACTTAGAAATATGTCTACAGAATCTGTTAGACGAATTTTTTATCTTTTCGGATTTCACCTCTAGAGGTCTCCGAAAATTGGCCCAAATTCAATTGTAAGAATCTTTTTCTCGATAGCAGAAAGAGATAAGCGAGTCGCATTTGCAAATTTGTAAATAAGAAATTGTCATACGTCTTTCCCGTGCAAGAGTTTTCCAATGAAAAACAAAATGCGATTGCCTATTCGGGCCACTATTTGAAAAGATGGCCAAAAATACCAAACATTCACCGATCGCAACGAAATTTGAATATCTGTTAGGTAGAAACCTCTAAAGAAGGATGGCGTAGATCCAGTCCGATCCTCTGTATTTCTTTGCTTTTTACAATGACATTTAGGGAGAAATATTTTTCCGGTAGATCTCCAGAAGAAAACGTCTCATCGAAGTGGGACTCTTTTCATCGTGAATGATATTTAATGACTCGACATATGACCAAGTTTGGACAATCTTTGATTATTTTTTGATTAAGATATTTTAGATAACTGAATTTCAACTACTTCTGAAACATCATACTAATTAATATCAATCCCTATTAAGAAATTGACCAATGGTCACAATTTACATAGGTAACTGAAATTGCTGGAGGCAGAAAAAAAGTAAGAAACCACAACAAAAAATATATAAACTTACTGCGAAGTTAATTGTTGCAAAGAATCCACAAGTCTATATCTTTCTGGAATGTAACGGAATACTAAAAAAAGATCAAGAAAACAAGGATACATTATTCTTAACAAGTTTTCGAGGTACCTATTTTAATAAAGAAACAGATTTTAATGTTCCAAAATAATAATAAAAGAATTACAGAGCTAATCAATTTGAAATGAGATTGACTGATTTGAATTAACTATAATTGCAAAAGAAATATTTAAACAAAACATGAATCAAAACAAGTGAAAGGCTTATTAAAGAGTTAAAATAATTAAGTAAAACAAGCTTTTGAACTGATACAACAGCAGAAGGTGAAAAGTTTTCCTCCGGTGATGTGGAGCTAGCGCAGCCAAAAAAATGATAAAAAGGAAACTAATCCAATGCATGGTCCAGCAAAATAATCTTGGCAAAAACTTTTAAGCATAGAGATGTATTGAAAAAGCACAACACTAAGACTTCTGCACTAGGGGTAACCACCTTGTACAAACTCTATTTGAGGAAACAATACAACCTGAATGGACGCAGATCAGCGATTTCTCGTCCGAAACCAGATGGAAATACGAGGATGGCGGAAACAAGGTATCGCTAGTCAATATGGATAGAGATCAAATCATCTGATACTAGAGACTTATGCCTATGATACCAAAAAACATTAATAACCAGAAATAAAAAGAGACAATAAGAATTCCTATCGATAAAAGTCGATAACAACATTCACGCTGAACAACGAATTTGAATAAAGAAAATTCAAGCTGATTTTTAAACGTTTGGAAGATTATATGTAATTAAATGAGAACCTAAGATGATAAAAAAGTTTTGAAGTTTTATGGGTCGACTCTGAAAAAGAATCTATCAGTAGTCTGGGAAGATGACAAGGAAAATTGACCTGGATTAATCAGAATTTAACCCGATAAAGTAAATCATCTTTAGTATAAATCATAAAGAAATTATAATATCTTTCAAATAAAACCGATCCTTTGTTAAAAGAATAAAAGAAAAATATTTTAATGCGAACTAATAAAAATTATATTTTTAGTACATTACTGAGAAATCCCTTTATTAAAACATAATTAGATTTACTACAGAGATAAAATAACATCAAGATAGGAAAAATTAGAATTAATAAGGCGAAAAGTATAGTGATTCCTGGCTTATCAGAAGCGAAGATAGAAAAACGCTAAAAATAAACCAGAAAAGATCTATACTGTTTATCGTGCTCTAATATAGAAAATAAACCAACCCTTGAGAACTAATCAGTAAGTAAGTAATAAAACAAAGAACCAATTAACGACAAACAATTCCTGTCTATAAGGTTATAAACAGGCAGAAAGATAACATACTGAAATGGAGATAAGACAGAATTAACCTCAATAAGCCATGTAACAGGCAACAGAAGAGTGTTACAGTAACTTGCTTTTGTATTTGTGTTTGTAGATTTTGAAGGCCTCTAAGCCATCTAACTTGTTGTTATGCATGAAGTTTTACAAAGTAAAATTGAAAAATATTTACAGTTTCATTTTAGGATGCATTCAATAAGATGATAGTTATTCAGGGTTATTCACAAGTAAACATAATGATTAGATTTTTCAAGTTTTTCGTACATAAACAGGTTTAGAGAATTTAATCTGGGTTGCCGTGGTAACATTATTTTGGCATTGACATGATAAAAAAAGACTAACATGTAAATTGCAATTAAAGACTTTCTTTCAAACAGCAAATTGAAGGAATCGGCCATTTTTCACCTTTTGCCTCTAAGGAAAAAATCAAAGACGGCAGCTTATTTCTGGCAACGGTAATAGAATAAGCATGAAAAAAGAGTACCTAAGCCGTTTTTATTTACCTGCGCTAATAAGAAAGTTACTCATTTAATCCCATCGAAATTGGACCACACTGTACAGAGTGAAGTACTATGTCAGAACTTGATAAATAAATTGATGACGGACAGCGAAAATTTAATTCACCAGATAGTAGGTTAAGTGTTCTTTTCAGCTCTACCTATTACTTTATCAAATAGTGAAAAGTGCTGAAAGGTGTTGTTTTAGAAGAAGGCGCATCATCCCAATACTTATAAAGTAATATCTTCTGATACTCTACGCTTTTAGCAAGTATGTTGCTGGGTGAAAACAAAAAAAAAACAAAAACGAACCTAGCATACAAACTTTTCTTTATTGCTTGCTCGTTTGCGGTAGTTTATGTCTTTGTTTTTTGAATCCATACCCAGCTTTATTGTAGAATGCCAAAGACTGGCATATATGTTTTATAAAGATTCTGTTACTAACACGTAAAATCTTTAAGGTTCAATGGCAAATTTGTAACACGCTGACTTTTGAAAGCTTATCTGTTGATGTAAATTTTACACCCTCATTAGATCAAGATGTTCTGGTAAAACTCTCTGCCGAGATAACAAAGTTACGATTATTTGAAGAAAATCGAAATACCTAGTGGGGCTTTTATATAAAACCAAGGTTATTGAGGATTTTATAAAGAACACACATTACTAGATATTAAGTCAGAAAAAATGCAATGACATTTCTCTTTTTGTTTGTAATTATTTAAATTCACTTTACATTGTTTAGGTAGAGCCTGAATTGGAGTATCGCTATGTAATTCCCAGCAGCAGTTTTTTACAGTCTGGTATAATATTTTAAGAGTTTATTGTTGGAAAGAAATAGAAAAAAAAACGGCCATTATTTATTAAACCTTTGGAGGACATCAAGCTAACTGAAGACCAGTTTTAAATAAACTACAATTTCCTAGAATATTAAATATTCTTTGCCATTCTTTTTGGACTAAATACAAAGAATAAAATACCTAAATTAATTCATAATTTATTATTTGTAAAAACTCTTCTTTAATACTTAAATAGTAAATAGCTGTTATACAATCGAATTTAAAATAAAGTGGATGTAAATTAGAAATAATTTTTATAAAAAATGAATAATATAATAATTAATAAATTTTCATAAATAATTAATTAAGATATTTCTTCAAAGTAAACAAGTTTAAATTAAAAACAGCTATATTTATAACAGTTTAAAATTTGATTTATTTGATGTGCAACTAACTATTTAATTTATTATGCATATTACATAAGAGCTTAATTTTATATTTTTCCAAACCTGACGACAATGACACATATCGTCTAAATTTAAAACTTAACTTTACCAATTTAGTAGCAATCAGAAATTAATATATCAACTTAATTGTACAACGTTAACATTTGCATTTTATGAGTTTAACAAGTTGTAGAACTGCTATAAGAATAATTTCATTTTATTTAGAAATTTTTAGAGAAAGGCAATTTACAAACAACTAATTGGTGAATCCAGTATTTACCTTGACTTTTGAAGGCTAAAGTCAATGGTGTTAAAAAACTACCTCATTACTGTTTTAAATCATCTTTAAGAGTTCTCAACAATTCTTAAATTACTATATAACAAAATGATTGCAGTATAATGATTGCATCTTCAAGGTTGCAAGTTTCACGTAAATACCAATATAAGATAGGTACTGTTTCAGTTAATCTATAAGGAACGCCTATTGAATATTTTTCTATAGATGAAGTATTTGTCAAAAACAAAAAAATTTTTTTTCTTATATAAAATTTTATGGGCAATTGATATCGTAATATAGCTTGATGTTGATATTCATATTTTAATTTATACGCAGTACCGAGTATTTATAAAATAGCTATCTAACTAATTGCTGTATACAATAATTAATAATTTGAATATTTAATGTTATTTTAACTACTTCCAAGAAACATATATAGATAGTATATGTTTATAATTATGAATTCCACCTTTTATTTAGTAAATAGGTATTTTAATTCATTAGTACTTGAAATGCATTCAATGTTGAACACTTCCTAAGGATTTCATTGTTCATAATAACACTTATAATTCTACGTCAAAAATTAAACGCGTTTAACGGGATTATAAGGAAAAGAACCAACATTCAAATTGATACGTTCCGTCATGATGAAGGAATATAATTTTAAAAAGTTTTCTTTAGAAATGTTCAACTCACGAATGAAACAAAAAATTCATACTACCTAACATATATTGTTTATAAAAATTCCTAGTCGACCCATCTCGCCTCCTTGAACACGTGCAATACCTGCGATAACTCTTGGTATAGCGCTCACCATAAGTATAAAATACAGCGAGAGGTATCTCCTCGCAACTCCTATCGACTACCCGACCGCATGCCTGTGGGCACCAACTCTTATATGTTTATCATCAAATCCGATTTTCAGGTACAAGAAGTGCTTTTTCAAAGAAAGGGCGTATCACATTTTTTATGTACCTTTATCTTCTCTTCACGGTGGTTAATGTTGGGTGTTGCTAAAACGTACCGTTTTGGCACGGATGACGAAAACCCAAAAATAAACGAATTCACAAGCGATTTCAAGATTCCCCATCTCCAAAGTCCCTCCAGCCATTTTAACCAAATTTGGAGACGAAATGCATAAGGGTTTGGGAAAACTACATGCCAAATCTCACCATTGATTATTCAGAAAGAACTGTGCTAGAAGGGATGGGAGGGGAAGAGTACCACCCTAAATTTCGAGGGTCTTTTTGGAAAGACTCGGGATCTGCTTGTAGAATCACGTATAAACCACTAAAATTTATTTATAGCAGAAGATTCGTCTTTTTAGTTCAAAGGGTAATCATGACAGGGTCGTATTTGTACAGTTTTCAGTTTTTTGCGTTTTCAACCTGGAAGATAACCTCGTAGGAGAATGGTATAGGTATATAGACTTTTTTTGTTTCCCATTCCAAGGCGCATACGATGCTGACAACTGCATTTTCCTAGCATCTTAGAGAACTACTCTAGAAAGGTCCAAAAGACGACTAATTATATCTTTTGTTCCACCTAGTATAAAAAAGACCAACTCGATCGGACCATAATTAACCGAGTTACAAATTTCTTAGATGGGCATCACGAAAAACAATAAAAAAAATGCTAAGTTAACCGAACAAAACTGATTTTTCCAGTAGCTAGAGATATATTCTACAGTTTGTTGGAAAATTAAATTATAATAAGAAACGGTGTAATATGTTAAGTAAAGCCACATTACATAAAAATGTGTATATAACGGAAGATATTTTCGTTTTAAGTGCCATAATAGACTGCGCAAGTGCTGACGTCACGCTCTTTTACTACTTTCCGAACAACACATTTTCCTGTGTTTGATTGTCATAAGACAAATCTTGAATCTATAAAAAACAGTGTTTATTGTGTTATACCTAATATATAAATTATATTGGTAAGTAATTATAGTTTATTTAATACCCTCTAGCAATAACGATGCTGAATATACCTTAATCCTTCTTTCTCATTAAAATGTGATTCATAACTTATCATTAAACGATGGCAAATACATCATTCTAACTCATCTGTGTATTAAGATTAAATAAAACACGATTAAAATGTTTTTCTAGAAGTTTAAAGAAAGTGGTAACCATGGTAACCAACAAAAGTCACGTAACACTTGCGTGGTCAATTGTGGTCAAGAAGGACATAGAAGGGCAGAATGTAGGACATAACACACTGACAGTGAAAACAGAAATGTAAATAATACTGTAAATCAAAATTGTGAAGATACCATAGTTTTCGTAGCAGAATCTTGTAATAGTGAAAAACGAGATGCAAATAACACTATAAGTGGAAATAGTAAAAAATTGGTATTGGTTTTAAAGCAGATCTTGGTAATGGAAATTGTGTAACTACTTTAAATTGATTTTTAGATTCTGGAGCCACAGACCATATGACAAATAGTGAATGTTATTTTGCCGAAATATGGAAATTGTAACAGGAAATAAAAATATCAGTAGCAAAATTTGGTGAAGCTATCACAGCCCGTAAAGCTAGAAATGTAAGACGATATTTGATTGTTAATGGGGAAATGGTAAAATGTATGTACAATCAAAAATGTTTTATTTGTACCCAATTTGCAACATAATCTCATATCCTTTACACGTTTGGAAAGTCAGGTTTGAAAACTATCTTTGAAAACAGTAAAGCTGTAATATACAAACAAAGTGAAATTGTAGGAGTTGCCAAAAGGCAACGTGGTTTATATGAACTGGAAATTTATTTGGATATGAAAACTGCAAATGCTAATCTCTCATTGCATGAAAAAAAAGATTTATAGCGTATACGATATGGACAGATTGGAAATGAATCATTACAGAAAATAATCAGTTTGGATATGGTAAATGGTATCGAAATGCTGAATATTAAGAACACTGAAAAATGTGAAACACGTATTTATGGTAAGATGACTAAGTTAAGTTCGCGCAAATGAACCACTTGAATTAATACATACAGATATATGTGGTGAAGCTTGGAATGGTAAAAAGTATTCTGTTACCTTTACAAATAATTATACTCATTTCAATGAAACTTATATAATTGAACGGAAATGTCAAATGTTTGAAGAATTTCAAAATTATGAAGCCAAACCGCTTTAAAAAAGGTATAGTACGAAGCAGATGTGATAATGGTGGTGAATATCTATCTAATGAATTTAAAGAATTTTGTAGGAAAAAGGGAATTAATATTGAATATACTATCCCATACACACCTGAATAAAATGGTGTCTCAGAGCGAATGAATAGAACCATATTGCATAAGCAAGAACTATGATTTTAGGAAGCCATGTGCCTAAATATTTATGGAGTAAAGCAGTTTGTGCAGCTGTCTACATCATAGACAAATCCCCAACGACAGCACTTCAGAATAAAACACCTGCGGAACTCTGGTATGGAATGAAACCTGATGTTTCAAAGTTACATGTCTTTGGCTGTATAGCTTATCTGCATACTCCTGGAATGAAAAGAGGAAAACGGCATTTTTAAATGGAATTTTAAGAGAAACAATTTACATGAAACAACCAAAAGGTTTTGTAGACGGAAATTTGGTCTGTAAGTTGAATAAAAGTCTGTATGGCTTGAAACAAAGTCCTAGAGAATGGAACAAAACATTTAGTGAATTTATTAAGGGTATGGACTTTAAACAATGTAAAACTGATTATTGTTTATATGTGAAGAAAACAAGTTAGAACCTACAAGAAATTCAAGAAGTAAAATCTAAACTAATGAATCAATTTGAAATGCAAGATATAGGAGAATTAAAAGTGTTTTTAGGTTTGAAGATAGAAAGAAACTTGGAACAAAGAATATTGACTATTGATCAGAAGAATTATCCAGAAAATATTTTAAAGAATTATGAAATGTATGAATGGAAACCAATAAGTACGCCGATGGAACATAAACTTAGTTTGAGTATGATGGAACTGAAAGATGAATTATGCAGTAAACCTTATAGACAATTATTGGGTTCTCTTATGTATGGTATGTTAGGTTCCAGACCTGATTTAAGTTTTTGTTTAAGTTTTCTTAATCGATTTCAGAACAATCCCAATAATGATACCTGGAATTATCTAAAACGGGTGTTATGGTAGCTTCTTGGTACTCTTGATTTTAAGTTAGTGTATAAAGCAAATGAACAATGTGATGTACTCTGTGGGTATGTAGACTGGGACTGGGCCAATGATGTAATTGAACGTAAATCAGTGAGAAGTTATTTATTTCAGGTATTTGACTGTACTATATCATGGACTTCTCGCAAGCAGTGTTGTCGTATTTTCATCAACTGAAGCAGAATACATTGTCCTTGCAGGTTGTGTAGCTGAAGGCGAAGAAATGTATGTTTTTGAAGTGAATGAACTATTTGTTGTTCATGAAGACAATCATGGCTGTATATTTCTTTCTCAAAAGCCTGGTGATTTTAAATGGTCCAAACGCATTGATATTAAATATCATTTTATTAAAGATAAAGTTAGCCAAGGTATTGTTAACAATGTTAATGAAAATATTGCAGATATTTAAACTAAGAGGTTAATTAAGCAGGAATTTCAGAAGATTAATGTTAGGACGGCATTAGATTGTTTAATTTGTAATAAATATTTTATTGAGGGGGAATGTTAGAATGCAACAAAATATTCTATAGTTGGCAGGTATGCAACCTTGGTAACTAGTAGTTGAAGTTTTTATTATATTAAAATGATGTTACATTAAATAAAACCTCTGGAATATTAAAATAAAGTGTTTTACACTCATCACCGCCTTTTTATTATAACGAATTGGATATAATTTTTACTGAGAATGGATTAACCTAATAAGATATGAATTCTTTTTTTCATAGCTTACCGGGAACTAAAATTTTAATGATCGCGTGTTATTAGTTCGTCCACTTCTACATTTTATAACCATTTATCAGTTCCTTTGGGAAATATTGAAAAATTGCAAGATCACAGCATCTTGCAGTATTAGAAATGCCTTTTCGTAAATTTTTTTACACTAAAAAGATTAGTAGCGTAGATTTTCTACATAATAGGTAAACAAGAGCCCCACCGACACACGCCCAATTGTACAGAATTTGCCAAGGAAACCCGAGACTACAATCTTTTAACAAAATTTAAGTCTTCAAAGGAAAAGAGGAAAAGTTTAGCGATGGATATGTATTAATTTTGTACTCATTTGGTATTAATACATTTAGGTTTGATGTAATGACAAACAAAATTGACATCTTTTCATAGGTTTTAAAGGATAAGATTGTATTTAAAATAATTGACATCAATGAAATGGGAGATAGATGACGTCTTAATGAACTTTTCCCAAAGTGCTAGAGTTTCCGAGTTACTTGCATTTGTAAAATTGAGACCGCTTCTGCAACTTCCATAGTCAATCCCACTAAAAAGAATAAAAAAAAATGGACGAGGAAGTTCTTACATTTTAATAATGTATTATTGTTTTTCCTGGTTTAACACTTTTATTGCACCTTGCACACTACATGTGATTTATTTAACCACCCTTGACTTGTATCATTTAATTATTTTGTCTTTGTTTTTTAAGTAATTTTTTTGGACCATTAGTGGGTTAGGTCCAGGTTAAGTCTTCATGATTTCGTGGGTAATATTTACTTTTTTATATTGTGTTAATGATCAAATTTTAAAGTCGTCTTAAAAAATATCAGATCTTTTTTTGGTTTGATACGTTTCCAATATCTTTATTATTATTATATATATATATTTTATTATTATTATTATTATTATTATTATTATTATTATTACATTATATTAATCGCCTGTGAGTCCGTATGGACTTTTTACAGGTTTTATATTAACAGTACATAAACTACTAGTATAATCCATAACGAAAAGACTATAAATAGAATAAGAACTTGAGATTTTGAACGTAGTAATAAATAATTATGTATTCTTTGAGAAACAAATATATATAATTTATTATAATTTAATTAATCCACGAAGCTCCTTTTTCAGCTCAGAAATTTTCTTTATGTTTTTATAAGAAAATTCATTTAGTAATTTTGGAATGTAATAATAAATCCAGTCTTTCCGTAGAAATTATTGTACCTATTAGTGATGAAAGTTATGGATGACTGGCAATTCCTTGTTTTTTTTAATTTTAAAACTCTTTTAGCCTACTACGTACTACATGCAAAGACACTGTTACGTTCATTTTTTTATGAACCTAACATGGGTCATTGCCTTCACTAATTTTGGTTATCTTCACTGGTTGCTGTTTAATATCTTTAATCTATTTCGCCGTTCCTATAAGAATTCGTACGAAATATATACTTTTAGACCACGTTATATATCATTGAAATAAGATTTTTAATAATTTTGCTTGTATTAAATTTATGCTGCACATGGGAATTATTTCGTTGTAATTACTGTGGGATGACCAGGATTGATCTTATTTTGTGATCTATAGTTATCTCTAGTTGCCAGATGTAGTTTAAGCAAACTTCTTTTGCTTTTGTAGAATTAATTTCTGCTTGTTTTATATGATTTCACTCGTTTATTGTTCTGTTTGGCATTTATTTGATATCAGTTAATTAACAGAGGTTATCTATTATCGCTTATTTAGCTAATGATTGGCTATTAGATTCAGAATAGGTAGCATCAGTTTTGGCCCATTTCTAGCTATGCATGCGACTTTTTTAAAAATTTTTAGCCATCAGCCTTTTGTCTAAATTTCTTATTCACTGATTAGGTTTAAACCAATTTTTGCTTGCCTCATTAGAGTTTCTATTGTTCTCGGTGATATTTAATTTTTATCTTAAAGGAATGCGTGTTTTGGGCGATATTTTCGTGATTAGTTTTTCGAAGGTTAAACTCTCTTTTGAAATTTTTGGACCAATCCGCAGTTGCCATATATCCCTTTGGTGTCCTCAAACTGGTTTTTTGAATGCTTATTGGTTGGAGATTGTGCATTTTGCCTGCAGTTTCATTTTCCGAATTTCGACGGGGGTCAGTTTTAAGAACTCGCTTTATGACGAACGGAAGTGCTGATCAACTGTTCGATTTGTGGTTTCTAACCGTTTGAATTTTTGTTGTTTCCACTTTGAGGTGTGTTTAGTGTTACTTTGTGGAGGCCACCCTTGAAATCTGGGATTACCTTCTTTAGCATACTTCGTTAAGAAGCTTCAAACGTATTCGCTGCGTGTCCTTCTTAGCTTTTATGGGGAGGCCTGCAAATCTTCTTTGGGGAGACCAGCAAATCTTTTTGGGAGAGCCTGCAGCTCCTTGAGAGAACGAGTTCGCAAAAGACGTCAGCGTTATTGGGGGGGTTCCTTCCGATGCAGTAGTGGGGAGCTGTTCCACCACCTCCTGAGCGCTGAGAACACTCGTGGCACCTCGGGACTGCGCGTCACCTAGTGAATTTTGGACGTCATTTCCTGACTGCAAATACGGTCGCCCGTCTCATCATGTGATACAAGACTTTTAAATTTTATTGTCGGCTCCTTTCCTTCAGGAACGTTTAACCTTTATGAATTAGTTGCTTGTAATTTATTGGATTTCCTTGTAACCAAATTTGTTTACTGGATTCATTGAAATGTTACACTCTAATTATTTTCTTTTGCTTTAAGATGTTTTTTGGCGCTCTGAGAAAGCTTAAAGTTAAATTTTTTTGAAAAGTTGCACAAAACCCATTTCATGAAAAGATTTTGTAAATAAAACTGAGTTTATTTAAATTTTCTTTAACAGTTAATTCAAATAAAATTGCTTTTTGAATGATTTTAGATCTAATGTTGATTTGAATTTAATGATTTCATATGTGATGGGCCACAAAGTATTTAAACAGTTTTGTGTTTTGAATTTTTTTTCAGGTTAAGAAGAAGCATTTTTTCGGTCTGACATAGCTATATCAGCTGAATCTACTACTTTCAAGTAAGTTCCTTAATTGTTTTTTTTTCATCTGTTCTGACGTTGTGTTCCCTGTCGCCTTTTTTTTCTAATTTCAAATAATTTATTAAATGGTTTGAGAATTTTAACTTACTCTATGCTTAGAAGATTTTAATAAGACTAAATAGAATTCTAAATTTTTTGAAACTAAATAATCATTCTAATAATTTGTTTTGATAGTATTAAATTGGCGCCCAATTTTTGTGTTTTCTATATAAATATAACTGTTTGAGATTAATATATTGGTACGTTAAATTATTTGTTGTATTTTATTGTGTTATCACCCTCGAATTATCCACGCTCAAGGCCACCCCTGAGCTCAGCCGGCCTGGGACATAAGGGTCCTAGTTTGTTTAAAATTTAATTTTGGTAACCAAGGTCACGTTACAACACGTATTAGTCACCGATTTCATGAATTTTTTTTTTCATAAAATATTCAAAAAATTCTAAACAATCATGTGACTTTTTTGTTTTTCTTTGTATCAATGGTACCAGAGCTGAGCAGTAGTCAACTACGAGGTTAAATCCTGTCACCTTTCTGTTGATTTATCGAGACAACTAATAGTAGTAGTAGTAATCAACGTAAAAAAATGCCGCCGTAGGCGGCCGGCTCCTTAGAGGAATTAACCTCTCTTAAGCCTGGTTGGAAAATAGTTGGGAGGAAAGTGCGTTCGCTGAACTGTTGAATGAACGTATGGCCGGCACCGAGCAGACCCCGCGCCAATCCGCGGGGTGATGTTGGGCTCCCCGCGACGTAGGTGGCCCATGTGAATGGGAGCGGTGGTGCCCAAGGACACCCAGCAGGCCGCCGCACAGCAGCAGCGCTGGGTGATAACTGCGGAACGGTTCTTTCCAGAACGGTGTTGGAATGGTGTGATGAGGGGTGTGCGAGTATGTGTATGATTAGTGGTGATGTGTGTGAGTGTTTAGTTGTGTTTAGTGTGCCGTGGACTGGTGCTGAAGCTGTTCCGGCATTTGCCTTCACCGCTGAGGGAACCACGGAAAACCTCAGCGAGAACAGGTGGGATCCCCTGGAGAACTGAAACAGAAGGAGAGAGCAGAGACAGGTGTTCAGTTAGAAAAGTGGGACGAGTTCTAGAGGAGGTGTGGAGGTGTTTGGGGGACAACTAATACATCTTGGTAGTCGCATATATACGTACAGTTTTCTTCAGCAATCGGTTTCTTCTTCTTGATCACGAAAGAGAGCGTATCTTACGTAGTGTGGCTACATTAAATTAATCTACTGAAGAACTTGCGTTGTTGCAAAGAAAGTGGTGTTAAGTCATTCTTGTGTTTTCAACGAACTTCGAAGGAGTCGTTACTGAATTTGCGAAATCTGTCTGTATGTCTGTATGTCCGAATTTTTTTCAAATTCTACAATTTTGACTTCAGATTTCGATTCTACATCAAAAGCTAAAGATAACGTGGTATCTTCGTTTTTTTGATAACTCAAAATGGTGGCCGAAAATTTAAAAATTTAAAAATTTTTTTTTTACTTTAGAATCGTATTCTACATAAAAAAATAAGACAAACGTGTACTCATAGTTTTTTGATATCACCTCGGAAACATGGTCAAAATGGCTGCCGAAGTCTGAAAAAAGTAACAAAACGGAGTTTGTTGTGGTTATGCTTTGCATTCCCAGATGTTTAATTTCTCCATTTTTATTTTAAAGCGCATTGACGGATGTATGTACGAGGTGTGTGAGAAAAGTAATAAGACTGGCAACACTGCGGGAGATCTGGCAACGTTGTGTCTACCGGCCTGTGCTAAACCGATTTGTTTATCGCTTCCACTTCCCCAGTCCGAGTTACAACTCCGTACAGCTAACACATTATTTTTGACAGTGCCATCAGTGAAGTTGTGTTTTTGTTGTATGTTACAGAAATGGAGCATCAGAATTTAGAGCAACGTTGTGCAATAAAGTTTTGTGTTAAACTTCGTGAATCCGCGAGTGTGACTTTTGAAAAGTTGAAACAGGTCTATGGGTAACAGTGCTTATCAATAGCACAAGCTTTCCGCTGGCACAAATTATTTTTGGACGGCCGAGAACACGTTGAAGATGAACCTTGCTCAGGGAGACCTTCAACTTCAAAAACTGACGAAAACGTTGAACGTGTGAGGGCTCTTGTGAGATCAGACCGTCGTTTAACAATAAGGATGATGAGTGAACAGTTAAATTTAAACACTTTCACCGTGCATCAAATTTTGACAGACATCATGACAATGCTCCGTGTCACACAGCAATTTCCATCAGTGAATTTTTGACCTCAAAACGCATTACTGTTGTTCCTCATCCCCCCCTATTCACCTGATTTGAGTCCTTGTGACTTTTTCTTTTTCCCGAAATTGAAACATGTCCTAAAAGGACGTCATTTTGGAACTCTGAAGAACATTCAAAAGACTGTGACCGACCAGTTAAAAGCCATACCAGTTGAAGACTTCCAGCGCTGCTACCAAGAGTGGGAACAACGACTCCGCCGGTGTATAGCTGCCCAAGGGAACTACTTTGAAAGGGATAACATTGTTGTTTGAAAAAAATAAAAACTTTGGTTAGTATGAAATCAGTCTCATTACTTTTCTCACATACCTCGTATGTAAGTGTATGTCAGATTCGTAAGTGACCAACATTTGTAAGCGCAACGAATAGTTTACCTAGATACCCTCTTGACAAGAAAGTCATATTATCTTCGTTACTGAAAAGATATTATCGCTGTACTGGAAGTGGTATGTTGTTAAGAAGCTAGTTAAGCTATTAAAGTAGTGTAAGTTATAGTTAAGTGTTTATTTAAAAGAAAGTGAAAGAGCGTTTTCCACCTATGTAGAGCATTTTGGATAAAAACTTACGTAATGTAAGTTTATTTTTTTTGTACGTTATATTATAAAGTTTAGTTAAAGATAAATGAAAGCTAAACATTCAGAATTTTGTGAATTATAATCCGTAAAATTCACTCTTTTGTTTAAAATTTAAAAAAAAATACTTTATAGATTGTGACCTGGTAAATCAAGGTTTAGAAACAGATTGAGTTCATAGCAAAAACAAGTTTTAGTGATTTATCTGGTCAAATGTTAAAAACTCGGTTAGCCTTAATTAAGTTATACATTTTCTATATAGGAATTGATCCTGCGCAGACTTACTCTACTTCAGTATTTTACTTTATGTAATGTTTTATTTCAATATACATATTAATTATCCATTGTAGTAGTTCTTTTGTTGTACGTGCTTAAAGTTATTTCAATATCTAGCGTCTTTAACATGATCGTCTGTACAAAGAGAAATTGCCTTAAAACCGTATTTTGATCATTTTATTAATTTCTTTTGTAATTATTTTTTATTTATACGCAATGATTACCCACGTAAAGCGAAGCATAACTAATAATTTAGATTATCTAAACAGAAAACTATCTCGAAGTCAAAGCAGGCAGGTTGATTGCTGAACCTCCCTTTGCCACGACAAGACTTCCGCAGTTGGCGCCCTAGATTCTGGTTCATTATGATTTGGTTTATATTGTGTGCGGGTATACAAAGCTATATCACCCCCTTTGTCTGCATATCATTCTTTTAGACTTCAGCAAGCTTTCTGGTACATCTTTTTACAGCTCGAGTTATCGCTAGTGGAATATCTGAGACTTGCCTGCTTGTGTCACCAAGACGATTATTTAATTTGTCATAATTGCGTGCCAAATGTAAGCAACAGCTATCAGATAAAACTTAATGTGTATTAAGCAGTGAGAACGTTTTCAAGAACTAGAAAAGTACATTATTGTGATAGTTGTGTTAGGTGCTTTTATTGGCAGTAGTTCAAAAATAATATTTAAAATGGAATATTCATATCCCAAAAATTCGTGAATCAGGGATACCTATGTACTTTATTTGCAATAAAGATTAATTGTCACAGTTCGTCTTCTAAGCACATATCCGAAACATGTTTCAAGTTTAGGGTATTAGGTAAATAAAAGCGCTTTTGAGACTTTTATATAATAGTTTGCTGAAAGTCAACATGCATATTTGTTTAAACTAGATAATTACTGTTATTTCATAGATTTAATCATCTTTGAGCCAGCTGTTCAATTCAATCTTTAATTTGGTCAAATTCTAAAAATTCTATCTTCGTAGTAAATGGTTTTGTGGTTAAGATAGATGATAGTCTGATATTACAAAAATGAGGTAAGTATACAGTGAAGCTTTTAAACTTGAGTTTTACCTCGCTTATTAGCTGTTGTGTGTATAAAACTTGCATGATCTTGCGAAGACTAAATCTAATTTCTAATTATCAATGCAATTTGTTAGACAATAAAATTTAAAAAAATAAAAGTTAGTTTAGACTGAATTTTGCTATAAACTAAAACGTTTCGAGCATGCGCAATTAGTCTATTTTCGACAAAATTTATAAAATTTTGTATCTGAATTCGTACATTCTGTCTGTCTATCTGTCTGTTTGTTGCCGTGTTCCCGTATCTTTACAGGATATGTTATATACTATATGAAATCAACTTAGAATTTTCTCCTGATTACAGATACATAATCGGTATTTCGATATCTTGAATATTTTCCGAGATAATAATTCTTGAGATATTCGATTTTTTTTAATTTCGTCATGATCATGCTTGCATTTTCACTGGTTAAAATTTAATTTGGCCGCTAACTGCAAGATCATTTAACAGTAAATTCGATTCCAAATCCAAAAGATTTCTTCCTGACACCAGGTTTGAATTCACGTAGGTCCGGTACTCTGTGTGTGCTAATCTATTTTTATCATAATATTTGTCAACTGCAATTGCCTAGATCTTTTTATTTTCTACTTACTGTCTCAATCTTGTAAATATTACTGCTTACAGAAAATTTTGATACTTAAATTATATTTTGATTTAGGTATACTGATATTACAACTTACTGTTTTCGCTAATATTCTTGAATAACATCGCAAAACAAGAAATTGTTTTGAACTTTGATTAGTAGGCATAAAACCTTTCAGATTAGAATTTTTCCTAATTGATAGAGAAATATACAATAGAGTATATCTAATAATATTTCGTTTTGTTGATATCCCATGAATGTAATTTAAACGGTTTCGCATCTTCAACTTACTATATTATAAACTTAAGCAAATGTAATAACTAAAGAATATCAAGAACATGCGTTGCAGCATAAATAAAAAAAGCTATAGTTTAATATTATTATTATTATTGCCATATTTTAACTGAATAGTTTAATACATTTTTGATTAACTGCATTCCAATATTTCAAGTACAATAAAACTGCAGCAAGATTCTAATTTATTCGTCTTTGTGATACGGGTCCTTTTTACCTTGGTGATGATGATGTTCTTTTGGATGAGGACCGTCGCCCTTTTTATGAATTGTAAGATGCCAAGTTAATCCCCTAGGTATTTCTAAGGGGACTAGATCAGTATAGCTGTTTACATCCCATTGACTTTTTTGAGGTTTCTCGAGGTTGTGTGCGTGAATTAAGCGCAAATGTTCTATGTAGATTGCTTTGCGAATATCTTCTTCCGGTTGAGTATACGTTTTACCATGTTCTCTCTGCAACAGGTATTCTACACTGTATTATTTGAATGTATGTATGTATGAACATGTTAATATTATTAAATAAAATAATATCAGAAATATATCTTTCATGAAACATACCTTATATTCATTAAACGCGAAAATTTCATCTGGATCGTACTTTGGTACATAATCTGCATTTACGACAAACCATGTGATAGTTATGAAAAGTATTAAGCTTTTCATCTTTACAGAATCTATAAAAATGTAAAAAAAAGTTGTTATTGAAACAATATATAGGTATATTAAGACAGCAATATTAAAAAGAATAAAAAACATTGTTGGTAAAAATAAATTTGATGGCAGGCATTACTTAGAAAAAATAAATAAACAAATCTACACCACACGCTATAGACAAAGCTACAGTATATTTTACCTTTGATTTTAGGTATAGTATAGTATAAAAACTCTTTTTAATTGACCTCCTGTATTGCTCAACATCTCAAAAACAAGTTTTCTTCTTCCGCAGCTAAATTTAAAATTGTGTCCCATTTTAGACTTTGGGGTATTTTTAATTACATAACATAGTAGATAGATTGTATATTTTTTATACTACCTACCTAAAGCTAAAGATAGAATATACTAAAGGGTTTTCCAATAAGAGGTGTTATTTTGATATTCAAAGAAAAGTGCCATTTTTTAATATAAATGATCGGATGTTTATTTCATTATAAAGAGGAAGGTATGCCGTTAATAGTGGAAAATAACATCAGGCAAATGACCACCACGACCACGCTTACAGGACAATATCCTTTTCATGAAATTTTCCATAACCAAATCGCAAAGTGGCTGCCCTATGTCCTCGATAGCCTCACGAATTCCATCTTTGAGGTCTTGAATCGACGCTGGGCTGTTGGCGTAGACCTTCTCTTTCACGTGGCCCCAAAGAAAGAAGTCGCAAGGTGTTAAATCACAAGATCTCGGTGGCCAATTGTGATCACCTCTTCGAGAGATAACACGGTCCGGAAACTTTTTCCGTAAAAGATCAATGGTTTCGTTGCTTGTGTGGCACGTAGCGCCGTCTTGTTGAAAGTAAACGTTGTCCAGATCAATACCATCCAATTCCGGCCATAAAAAATCGTTAATCATCTCTCGATAGCGCAATCCAGTCACCGTAACTGTTGCTCCAGCCTCATTTTCGAAAAAGTAAGGTCCAATGACTCCGCCGGACCATAAACCGCACCAAACAGTCACACGTTGAGGATAGAGAGACTTTTCAACAATAACTCTTGGATTTTCTGAGCCCCAGATCCGACAATTTTGCTTGTTGACGAAGCCACCGAGGTGGAAATGGGCCTCATCACTCAAGATGATTTTTCGATGGAATTCTGGATCATTTTCATGCATTTCAACGACCCAATCAGCAAAGACACGACGTTGTTGATGATCGGCCGGCTTGAGTTCTTGTGTTAACTGGACTTTATAAGCCTTAAGACCCAAATCTTTATGCAAAATACGGTGTAATGACGTTTGTGGAATGGCTAATTCCAAAGAACGACGAGGAATGGACAAACCTGGGTTTTCTTTAACACTTTCGGCTACAACAGCAATATTCTCGGCTGTTCTTGAGCGACGTGCACGGGTTTTATTCTTCACATCACTAACTTGTCCCAAGAGCTCGAATTTTTTCACCAATTTCTGTATTGCGGTCCGACAAGGTGCTTCACGGTGACCCAAAAATGTTCGAGTTTTACGAACCGTCTCTGCCAAATTTTCACCATTTTTATAGTGAATTTTAATAATTTCAATGCGTTGTTGAAGCGTGTATCGTTCCATATTTATTAATGGCGTAGTTTCTACTTGTCAAATGTCAAAAAATGATAGCTTCAAAAGTGACATCTACCGAAATAGCGGGCTATTCAAAATAACACCTCTTATTGGAAAACCCTTTACATTAGAATATATGAAGGTAAGAAATAATATGCTACCGTGTACCGGATGTAGAATTGGATAAAGCACCATACTGATTTCAATAGTAAATTGTTAATATCCAATTATTTGCACCCCTAATTATTTTAGAGCTAAAATGTAAATAAGTTTTTTTGTAGAGAAAAGAAATACTACTTTTTGCTTTTGCTTTTGCTTTTCTAAAACTGAAGAAATTTATAAATTAAAGTGTCTGGTTTTACAACAGTCAGATAATATTAAAATCATTATCACAAAAAAAAGAACTGTCCCGTTAAATTTCAATGTATATCTGATTGTTGTGAAGCCAGACATTTTAATTTATAAATCTCTTTAATTATATATATATAATAATATAATTAGAGGAGCAAATAAATGAACATTAAGAATTTACAATTGAAAAATGTATGGTGCGTTTCCTATTCTTCACCCGGTATAAATATAATATTAAGAATTAAATAATAATAAGAATTAAAAATGTATTATAGCAATTATTTTATGTACTGTGATAAATTTAAGGCACTAATATTATTTTCAAATTAATAAAAGTAAAAACATACCACTTACCTTTTAAACAATTTAGAATTCAACTGAAATGGGAAAAAGCAAAATCATATTTATAACAAAAAAAGACCTGCGCATTATTAAAGCAATAAAATTGAACACTCGTAGATAATAATAATTTTGATAAAAACAAATCCATTGTATTTTTCACGCTTTTTGTATTACAGCAAATTTAACCAGTTTATATATGGTTAATTCGTTTAATAACCAAGATTAGATTCAAGAGGGATGCCTGAAGCAAATTTTTCTTTCGCATTAATTGTGTAATTTTGGATAGCACCATGTTACGTTTCATATTTTACTTTATCTAATTATATTGCTTTTAGGTATACATGTTGAATTTTTTATATTATCTTACGTAAGGAACTGGGGTTCAAGAATTACAGCTAGAGTATATTAGATTGAGAAAGCTTGGCTGTTTTGAGATCAATTTGTTACCCTTCAGAGACACCACTGAAGACAAAAATACTCAGTTTTTTAAGCCTAATGTCTCTGTAGCAAATAAAAGGAGAAAGAAAGATAGTGAGAAACTAACAAAGAATTTGATTTTCGGCACGAAAAAAATATTTCTTTAATAATTTTCGTTTATTTCTAGTTTTAGAGAGTTTACATTGTTTATTAAAAAAATATAGTGTATGGTAGTTAATTATAAATGAAGTGTTTATCGGATTTTCTACAATAAACTGTTTCTGTTAGAAAGTGCTTAATTAAACAAAAGAACAAAGTTTCGCGAGAATTCTTTCCTATGTTTTATGTATGGTTTTATCAAAACACTGACAAAGAAGCCGCTTTGCAAAATTGTAAAACTATCACCATCATTACTCATGGAATGATTTTGCAGAATCTCTTTGCAAAACTGTAACGCAAACAACTTTTTACAACATTTTGCAAGACATACAGGATATTGCTCATGTTATATGAAATTGCTCATGTTATATGAAATTGCTCATGTTATATGAAATTGCTTATAAACAAACCCCAAAATAAATCGTTACACTCCTCTTATCATTTTAATACTTAGGGGGGCCAAGTTTGCTCTAGTCAAGAAGTGAACAAATTAATTAAAAATGAAGAAATTAAAGAGACTAAACATTAATCAACATCCCCCTGAGAGAAGGATAATTAAAAACAAACAATTATTGGTTTGGTTGACCAGGGTTACTAGGGAGTCATATTACAACTTTTCATCGCAAGAAACTTATATGTGTTAATGTGTGAGTTTCAGTAAGGGTAGAAAATATTTTGGGCGTTTCCCTGAACAAAATACTTCCGGCGCCCTTGGGTACTACAATACTGGCATGGCGAAACTTCCGAGTTTCAAACGTTCTTTTTAAATCAAGATGAAGACAAACGATTGATTTTAAGCAGAAGAAATATAAAGAAGTTTTAGATTGTTCTTTTAGATGATGACGTGTCAGTAAAGCAGTGTAGGAGAAATTATTTTTAATTTTCAGACAAAACACGAAAACAGAAAACATCCAGTAAAACTGCAAGCATGATCATGACAAAATTTAAAAAACAATCGAATATCTCGAGAACTACTCGAAGTATAAAAATTTAAATTCCATAGTTGTATTCAGCGTTAAAAACTAAGTCGATATCATATATAATATCACTATGTCGAGAAATCGCCATTTTCGATCTTGATTATTTCAAAAACTATTTAAAATATCGAAATACCGATTATATATCTGTAGTCAGGAGAAAATTCTAAGTTGATTTCATATACAATATGTTCATTTTAAAAGGATCCACCCATAATATCTCGTAAACAAATGGAAATATCGAATAAGAAAAAAATACTTTAATTTATTTATGCAAGGAGTCATGATACATAATTAGCTCAATAATAGAGGTCGCTGTGTTTGTTCTCGCATCTTAAATGGCACCTTACCACTTATGATACGTCGTTGGAAAGGAAATAACAATAGCAATCTTTTGATAAAAACAAAATTAAAATCGGCCTACTATATCAAAGATTACAGCACAGAATGTCTTGTTTTAGTGATGAGTTTAAATTGTGTTAGTTAAGTAAATAGATGCATTTTAATTGTTTTGGTACTTATTTTGGGTATGAAATAAATGAACGTAAACATTTTTAACTAAATAATTTAAATTAAACTATCAATAGAAAGTCAAAACAATAGAAAAGAAACAGGTGAAGATGGGCAATCCTTTAAAAGAAGTACCTAACCTAACGACTCACATTAGCAGATCAATTCTCACTATTCGACTCTAAATAGGTGTAGTAGCAGTTATTCTTCACTCGAAACTATCACTAAGACAATGAATTGGCCACCTCGATTCAAAGTTACTATACAAAACGTCTCACTATACTAACAAAGGTAAGTCATATTTTTTACGTAGATTATCGCATCTCGATTTTTTTAATATGTACTTTAGATGAAAAACAAGTGCAACTTTACATGTTCTGACATTGCATAAGATGAATTGAACTATGGTGAGTTTCTACGTTTAGGTATTATTTTCAAAAATTACTTATTTCGTGTTGTTCCTTTACTTCTGTTTTTACGTTCTACTGATAGTTCAATTTACAATAATCAATTGGAAATGCCTACGTTCATGTGTTTTGCATCCGAAATAAAACCAAAACAATTGAAATAGGTTTCTTTACTTAGTTAACGCAATCTAAATTCTTAACTAAAATGAAACGTTTTGTGCTATAACTTTCGATTAAGTAGACCGATTTGAATTTTGTTTTCAATAAAAGATCGCTGTTGTTATTTATTTTCCAAAAATGTATCGCAAGTGTTGGAGTGCCGTTTAAGATTTTGAGGTTATGTATGTGCGAGAGCGAACACAACGACCTCTATGAATCACTTAATCCTGCATTCTAATGTCTTCCTTCATAAACAGATTAACGCATTTTTTTTATTTTGATAACCTCATTTGTTTAGGCGATAATAAGGGTGGATCGTTTTAAAATAAACACACTGTAAAGTTATGGGAACATGGCAACGGACAGACACACAGACGGAATGTACGAATTCAGATACGAAATTTTTTTAATTTCGTCGAAAATTAAAATTAAAATCTACTTCGCTTTCAAAAAGTGCATACAGCAAAAAAGTTACCTGGTACCGGACATAATTTCTAAAAGGGGTACTTGTCCGGGAAAAAGTATACGTCTGGTAACTCTGCTGGTACTAACAATTTGGAATTTAAAAACCAAACACAATAACTGCGGCATAATAACAAATTTTATTATAAAAACTAATTCACAAATCTCACAATAAAAGAGAGTAAAGTTTTTATTTACAATTAGTTACAATTAGTTATGGGGTTTTTAAAAATAAGGAAAGATTTCACAGATTAAAGATAATTTTACCAGCTGGTATCATATAATTTATAAGAACTTTCCTTGAACTTTCTAATGGTTAATATGACATATTTTGATTATGTCAATGTATTGAGAGTTTGAAAAGATGCTATTTGTCTAAAACTGATTCGAGTACAGATAACCCAAGACTTGATGATTTCGTACTTTCCATTTTAATCAAACAAGAAGCAGCAAAATACTGAATATGGATCTTATTGGAATTCTATAGGCGTACAGTTTTTGAGCATAAGAGATAACTGCCGGACTTGGCTTCACTACCTCCTGGGCATGATCTGATCGACCAGTTACTTTTTTATGGAGCTTTTTTTTAAGAAATAAGTTTTGCTTTTTTAAAAACACTGCTTAAGTTTATTAGCATTTCTATCTCTTTATAAGCACAAATTCTTATTTTCTAAAAAAGCGATTACCGATACCTACCATTCATCTGATTAATTTTGTTTAATTTAAAAGCAGGGTTTCCGTAAAACTTTAGAGTTTCTACTGGGGCAAATGATGAGAAAGATAGGAGGAAAGTATGAGTTCCGTTTCTGTAAGATTTGTTTGTGTCGGCATAGCTTACTATTTAATTTAGATGATACAGTGTAACTATCATTAAAGTTACAGCAATTTGAAATTTTCGGATAAATTTCGTGATTTCTCAAGAAAACTATACTTTCGTTATTATTGTTATTTATGTATTAAGAAATTGGAATTTTCCAAGGCTGGGTTAGATTTTTCTTAAATTCCAGTTTCTTGATACATAGATAACGATAATAACGAAAGTATAGCTATTTTGAGAAATCACGAAATTTATCCAAAAATTTCAAATTGCTGTAACTTCTGACCTGTAAAAGATAAATTAGTAAATATACTTGTTTCTGAAAGACATGTAATGCTCTATAACTCCCTGTCTGACGACTTTTCCGAAAACATAAGCCTGAGGAGTTAGAAGGACAACTTCGACGAAAAATATGAAGCTAAAAAAAGTTTTTCGAAAATTATCGATTTTCGCCGGCAAATATCTCGGAAACTATAACACATAGAAAGAAAATGAATATATACAGTCTTGTGGGAAATTTAATTATCTTTTATTTTGTAGGGAATACTTTTTACCGTACGACGCACCGTTCCCGAGTTATAAGCAAGAAACCGAAAACAGGGACTTTTCCACCCCCTCTCCCCCTGAAGCGGCAGGGCTAGGGACGGGAACTTTTAGCATCTCTGCCTCCTAACTACTCTCAACACATTCCTCAAGAGAAAAATTCTCCCCCATTCCATGTCCTCTATCTATAACCCCTTCGTTGAGTGGACTATACATATAACCAAGACGGTTTTGAAAATAAAAATACGATTGTTTTTCTTAATTGGCTAATTAGATATTGTCATTTTGTCAATGTTCTAATCTAAAAAGATACCCATTACTTGTAAGTATTGAAAGATTTAGTTCTTAGATCTTGTATTACTTAATATGTACTTAAATAACTGTATTTCGAATACCTACTGCACTATCTGCTCTTTAGGGTTTTATTAAAAATGTGGATATGCAACATATAGTACCAAGAAATAGTATTTCTTATTTTCTACTTTTAATACCGTTGTATTATTTATAACTACATATGTTACTATGTGTATTTCTAAAAATCCTTGATAAATATTGCTTGAAAAACCTAAATCTCAATTGAATCATTTTCAATTTAGGTTTTTGGATTTAATTGTCATTTTAGCGAGTGAAATATTTCGATAGTTGCAACATTGTATAAGTATCTACGATTGCTTTAACAAACTGCCCGAGATTTCTACACGTCAAGAGGAAGTGAGAGAGGAAATATGGTGGATTGTAGCGATTGCGGTTTACTCTGCGATATAGAGAGTAAGACGTACATTCATGACGTTGTTAACTTTAGTATATACTATAAAAATGGCTGACCAATTTGATGTTTCACCTGCAGATAGAAAGAAATTAGAAGCGAGAGCTAGAAGAAGGGCCGTATTGAGAGAAGAATTTTTAAAACTGTCGACCGATCCACGTCGACATGCTGCTGGCGAAGGCGGTGCTGTTGTAAGTAAAACAAATCTGTAATGTTTAGATAGTTGAATATCTCGGTAGGCCATGTTAGGTAATTCCAGTGTTGTCAGGTTTATTGTATCATGATTTTTATTAAAGGTGGTTATTTAACAGCACTGCAGATCATCAAAATTATTTCAAATTTAATTTTTGAACACTTAAGAACACAACTGTTAATTATGTTTGCAAAATAATTATTAGGCTGTTCGGATAGGAGGTATTTAGTATTTGGGAATCATAACTGCATATTATTAGAGACTTAAGTGTGTCAAGCTTCGATTAGCACTACCAATGATTAATAATACTTAAACAACAGAAGTGGGTAGTGATTTTGTTTTGCATTAAATATTATTTTCACACAAAATTATAATTGAATTTTGAAATATAGATTAAACTGTGTTGATGTTAACAAATATTTAAATTGTGCACTATAATTTTCTAAATATTGTAACATATAATACACCAGAAAGTATTAAATGATCTATTCAACCTACTTTATTAAAGCAAATTGAAAATATATTGATAATAAATTAATGCAATATACCACACACACTGCACTGGTGAGAAACCTTTCAAGCAATTGGGTAATCGGATGGATGACTTACATTTTTCTACATTTTGAGAATTATACAAACATTCGGGTTTGCAAAGTAAGTTAGTACTTGGATAGGTACTAATAATAATTTCAAAAATATTTTTTTTATTATAGTATATATCCTGATATCTCACCATAATTTTTTGCCAAGTAATGATAAAAGTTTCCACTCTGCATTCATTTATCTGGTGCATTTATGCTACAGATAATTAAATAACTGCATTCTTAGTATATACTGCACACAGAAATTAATGCATAACCCTGTTTTTGCATTAATTCTGCATATTTAAATGAAATTTATTTAAAAAAGCACATATTAAGTCTAATTTGGACCAAAGGAGTTATTTCTTACTTATTTCGTTGTCAGAGAAAACATCAAATTAAAATTAAAAACATTAAAGAAGAAGTCAACAATATGTTGTTCAAGTCCATGGTATCCACCAATAGTCGGTTAGTTGAATAGTAAGAAGGTTTGGGAGATTGAACAATTTGTAAGGCATGGAAGCCAAGGTAGAAAATAGAAAACCACTGCTGTGCAGGATCATTTTCTTATGTCGACTGTTTGTAATAGCTAGAAGTCTACTAGCAACTTTTTAAGGCACAAAACGTAATGGTTTTTGTTCATATTATAATAGATCACTTGCGATTAAATCTTGTTCTAGAATATAGAAACTGGCAGATACGAAACTGGACTCAAATTTTGTTTTCAGACGGCAGTAGGTTTTGTTTAATGTCATATTTCATCATCTTCAAGAATGACATGCTCAGTGTAATTTCATGCAAACTTATAGCTTTTGGTGGAAGTTCAATAATGGTACGGGATGGAATTTTTATTTAAGGTCACACAGAGTTAGTCATTGTGAGAAAGGGCACTTTGACTTCTCAGTTTTGTATCAATGAGCTTTTAAAGGAACATGTAGATACGAACGGTTGTCGAATGTCTAAGAAAGATAAATATCTCGGTCCTGGCTTGCCCTGTTAAAAGTTCAAATGGGAAACCAATAGAACATTTATAAGGAGAATTGAAAAGGCAACTTAGACAACTCCCAGTTCCTCCAGTGACTTTGCAAAGGTTCTTGTAAACCTCTGTCGAGAAATACTGCAAGAACTGATTTGAACTTTAATTAACAGTATGTCGTTGTGAGACAGTAATTAATGCAACAATCTTTTAATTAAATTTATATGATTTCGAACATTATAGCATGCATTGCAGCATTGTTTCAACATTTTTTGTGTTTATTGCCATTTTAATTGCTAGAACCTTAAAATTTTATATCATGTCAATAAAAACTATTTTACTAAAATAATTTAATACATCAAGAGAAATATAGAAATTAAGCAAAATAATCATATCATGCATTAATTTTTGTGTGGAGTATATTTTTCACATTTTAATCTACTATCTGGTAGTTTACTATTTTTTTTTTTATTTCTTAAAATCAACCTATAATAGTGAAGTTAGGCAACCGTGTATACCTGCATGTGTTTCGTGTTGTAATTGATTCGTTCCGTAGAAATATTTTCTTTCTTGGCTACTAATAAAATAAAGACGATGGTTGTGTTTTGTTGAATTGATTGATTGCTATGCTATTTCTAATCACATTTTTTAGTAAATCCATTAAAGCCAAATTTTAAATGCTTTAATAAAACAAAAAACAGAAAATAGTATTGATAAGGATAAAATTAATTTTACATTTCAAAGATTTGTCACCATTTTAATCAGTATAAGAAATGCATTAATCCCTTACAGTATTACACAAGCTCTTGGTAAAAATAAAAATAGGTTTTTGGGCATCGTGACATTGAATTCTCGTCGTGTATTATTTCTTTTGCAGATACATATGTGCTTTCTATGCCCAACCACGGCAAACATATCTCTTTAGATAGGTATTTAAATTCTTGTACTACAGTTACCACTTATAAGTGGAATAGTGTTTTTATTTTTATATTTTGTCAAGAAAAAATTACCTATTTGTGAAATGGCTGTCTGTGTTTCTTATATAAATCAATTAACTTCTGTATGTTCATTATTACTCTCATCCAAACCATCTCTGTTACATAATATGTAGGTAGGTACTTATCTAAACATAGAATAATTGTAAGTGATACAGTGTAAAGGAAAATTTATATCTTACAGTATTTATTTATTTATATAAATTACAATATATACAATGTTGTTAGTTAATACAGATGATATTTACTTTAACAACTTCAACACGCCCTATTTTTAAATAACTCATATACTTTCTATTGTTAACATTAAACATAGAACACAAACAAAAATACTGATCGAGTTGCATGAGCATTTCTCTCTTAACCACATTAAGAAACCTTGCAGATATTTATTTTTACACTAATGGATATGTTGCATACGACGCTATTCCACAATGATTATTGTAGAGCTTAGGTAATTTCATATAACCACCGATACCCCATTCTGGTCCATAAGAGTTCTTTACAAGCCAATATTGCTGACCGTCAGCTTCTGTTCCATAACCTACTACTAGTACTCCATGATTTAATTTGTCTGTTGTACATTGAGGCTCGTAATAGATTCCATTTGAATAAAATTGAAATGATTCAGGATTTGCATCAATAGCCACTGAAACAGGACCCATTGTTGCTACTGCTGTTTCTAATCCTTTTTCATCTCCTTCATCGAGAAGAATGTAACCTAAAAATATGTATTTTTCTTTGAATATTTATCATTATCATATTTATTAGTAAATGTTTTGTCTAAAAGAGCTACTTTCATTATTAATAATACTGAATAAGATAAATGTTATAAAGATTGTATCTGTTTCCTGTATGTTAATTTACATGTGACGTATAATTCACTGAATATGGCAATTAAAATTTGCAATTTCTGTTAAACACCCAAATAAAGACATTCATTGTTTGCTTATTAAACCATGAGTTATGCACTGTTTATAGGTTGTGACCTTTACTTCAGAAGAAATACTTTAATGATTTGATTATAATGTTGGTATTATAAAGATATTTAATTTCCTGCTTAAGATAGAAAATATTTTCAATTAATTCCCTTCTGATTACATTCAGTGTTATATAAGATTACTATAAATATGCTGTAATAATGGTTATCTCAATTTTTCTATTCTAATACATACACATATTAGTTAAAATTTCATTTGTCACAGCCTCATTAAAATAGTAACAGGTACAAATATTATCAATTTTTTTAACCATATCTATTTCGTTGCTAATTAAAGATTTCAAACAAATTGGTATTTGGTTTCTTGTTTGGTATGCATTCATTTTGCCATTGTTTTTTCTGTGTTCTTCTTATCCAGTATTTTCCAAACTGACTCTTTATAGCATACGGTCTAACAATTTTCTACACTTATTTCCAAAAATATTTAAACAACTTTTGATTTTTAGTCCAATTTAAGTTCACAGGATCATCACTTCCATTAATTAAGAAAGCTTGAGTGGAAAAGATTGGAGTGAGTAGAAAAAGGGTCTTCAAGAAACAAACCGACTTGACTATCATCAGAGAAAACTATGAAAGTATTAGGATTAAGATTTATTCATTATTATTTGGGTGCCATGTCCTTTAAAGAACTTGATGATTAACTCAAGAACAGAATAAAGTTATGAGAAATAAAGGTTAAGGATAAGCATTACAAAACTATAAATCTATAAATTGAGAATCAAGAAAAGGGTACCTACCACACCAGACCTCAAACTCTTTTCATGTAGTATTTTCAAAGTTCGAAAAAAATTTAATAAACCTACCCATAATAAGTAAGGTATTTCAAGAATAAACCCTTAAAGATCAAGTAGGTAAGCCACGTCTCTCCTCTTCCCCTATAGTCTATTCTGATAATCCAAAGTTAATTAAATTTTATAAACTAACAAGCAAAATACCCCAGGTATCCCCTTCCGAGTTTGACGATTTTCGGATATGTTGTAGAGAATCAAAAAATAAACATCTGTATTTGTTTTTATCTGCCCATAAAGGGTTTAAGAGGGTGAAACCATCCCCTAAAGTTAGAGCCCTCAAACCTACAGTTCACAGTTTCATATAGAAGCACCAGATTTATTTAAATGAAACCAACTCAGAAGTAGTTCTTGTAGATAGTAAAAAGAAAAATACTATTCGAATTAAGTTTACGTGTTTTGAAATTTTCGTCAAAAACGCCTTGTAACGAGCAAACTACCGCTTTCAGTGTTAGAGTGTTGTAAAACTGTATTAAATCAATCTTCCAATAAATATTTTTAGAGTTAAACATCTCAAGCATCTCAGTAATTAAGGTGCATGCTGTCAAATGTACTCTTGGCCCTCTTCTGCGAGGTGCAGCATCCCCCCGATTTTACATTTTCGGATTATTGTATGCAGGTCTTTAACCTATAAATATTTATTTAGTAACTTTTAGTAAGACTTCAATGTACACTGTTGCAAAAATATCGTGTCAAGGCCTACTCTGAATTCTATAATATTGAAACAGACTATACACTATACAATTTACATTTCATAAGATCTTTTAGTTTAACTAAAATCATGCACATAACTAGACGTCTCTATTAGGTGAGCCCACGACTACATATAACATAGATGGGCAACAAAAATTAAAATAAAGTACTGGCAGTACTTAGAAAAATATCTATAATTATACAGGATGTTTCCGGTTTATGTACTCAAACGTTAGGAGGTAATACAACATCGAAAAATAAGTGAATAGACTTATATGCAAAAACGCTTAGTTTTTGAGATACAGGGTGTTAAAGGACATACTTCCTCTCCAGATTTCTATCACTGTAAATTATAACATGTAAGATAGCAGACACCTCATAAGCCCCCACACCAAAATTACTGCGTAATATTCCAGCTACTTCGCCAGTTATTCGAAACGTACAAGATCTCTACATTAAATAATAAGTTGCAGCAGTTTCAAATGATTTAAATTACTCGCAGTTTATTATACGCGGAAAACACCACAGTAATTTTGTTTGGTAAATTAAGTGTAGAATACAAAAATATTGGAATTAGTTAGTTTTTCGATGGCATAACATCTTTTTTTGCAGAAGTATGAATGCCCTCCGTACATCTCCGCCTTTGGTGAAGGGCATCAACTACCTGCTGTAGTTACAATGCATGAATACAAAACAAATACTAATTTAGCTAAAGTGATGTGATATTTGTAAAATGTTGTATATAGTCATAATTGCATATTCTGAACAACTTTCCTTAATAACATTTTGTCGTATTATTGACCGAAATGGCATTCTACTTCAACATAAAATGTTTTTTCTCAATTGTCATGACCATCTTGGATTTTAAAAACAAAAAATGTGCTTGAAATTCTTTTCAAACCAAGCAGGGCTGTATCCCAAAACATCAAAACGAGATTCAAAAATTTTTGATCAGTTATACCTATAGTGAAGTCAATCTGGGGGCACTCTGTATATACGCAAAGGCAGAAAAACGTGCTTGATTGTGCACGCATAAAATACAATAAATCAGCTATATTTAAGCAGAAAAAAGTAAAAAGTACAATTTGAAAGCAACCAATTTGACCAGCCTGTTGGGAACATTATTACCTCTTTGCACAACGAACTGAATAATTCTCTATAGTAACGAGTCAGATCATTCAAAACTTCAGTTGTATGAGGTAGTCAATTTGTTGGAAACGTTACTGATGCTTTGTAAATGAAGTTGGTTTTAGAGATTCGATGATTTTGCATTTTCAGAATTTTACTATAGCTGTGGTAGAAGAAGTAGAAAGCACATATTTTCAAAACTTTTTGGATCAAGAATTTGAATATAAAAAACACAAGTTACAAGCCTGTCAAGCTGTTGAGTATGAAATAAACCAAGCACAAATGATGATGCAAATAGATGAATGTGTACAGTATGCCCATTTTACGGGTCTTCCCCTGAATGTTTGGGGATAGGCAACACGTCTTTGTGTTATTACAGATTTTAAAAACAAAATGGATCATATTTGTAATTTGTTTTCTATAATACATGCCAATGTCAATATTCCTCAATTAATGCTGTTTAGAAATAAGATTTGCGTTTTTTAGAAAACACAACAATAAGAATAATAATAATATATATATTATAAAACCTTAAGAATTTAATAATAAACAAGAAAACTTATTAACAAAATGAATAGGTTTGTACCAAAGTTAAAGGAAAGGACGTAAACAATTGACATTTGTCAGTTTTTAAATTCACACCAAACTTTGGTTCAATTCACAAAAGGTTCAACTTTTTAAAAAAAGCCGTCTTTGAATTGTAAGACGTGTTGCCTATTCCCAAACATTAAGGGGAAGACCCGTAAAATGGGCACACTGTACATAAAATAAATATATATATAAATTTGTAAATAAATTACACAAAGCAATGAATAACAATAGATTAATGTTTGATTATCAGAATGAAATAACAAATTATTATCGTTGTCATGAATCTGTTGGAATTCAGAACTCAGCACATGTGCTGAGAAAATTAAGACAAACACAAAAAACCATGCTGTTAGCATTCTAGCTTGCTAAATACATGAAAACACGCATCCAACGTACCTATCAGGAGGTGCGTAATCAAGAGCGTTTTTCTGCCTTCGTGTATGTATGTTATTATGGGCACCTACCATAAACAAAAGCCGCATTCATAAGAAAAAAGAAATTTCCAAATCGGTTGTTCGCTTTTCGCGCAGTGCGAGTTCCAATCCGAACTGTATTTTTTTATGTTCTTTGACATTGCGCGCCTCTAGTATGTAAAGGTAGAATTTTCTTGAAAAACTAAATTCAGATTCGTATTCAGCGGCATCAAATCAGTAAAGAAAGCTTATATTTAGATCTAAAAATGTGTAAACAAATGCAGAAATTGGAGAAATATAAAGGTAAGTCCGTTTTTCGTTTATTTTCTCGTTTCGAGCCGTTTGTTCCCGCCTGCTCGGCTGTAAATGTAAATTTTTTGCCGAAATTTTTATGTGTCCTTTTTTCAACCTAATACGCCCAAAAAAGTGGTAGCCCGTTGATTCTGACCATATAGCCGAATCCAGAACAGGTCTAATGTTTATTTAGCAAAGTACACTTATTTTTCGATGTTCTATCACCTTCCGATGTTTGACTACATAAACACCCTGTATACTATAGGGCGTTTCTGATGTGAACAGAAGTATTCATACCATAAAACTGATTTCTAAATTTTCAAAATCAAGCCTAATTTCCAATATAAATTTCAAGATATCAAAGTTTCGTTTGAAATTTCGTATTTTCTGTTATCTCGGAATCTTGTTACTAGACGATACCTCCTGTTTTACAAAGTTTGTAATTTGAATATCTTGATCAGAGGCGAAGACGAAGAAAGTGGGGGAAATAAATTTTATAAGAAAAAGATCTGCTGACTCTACGGTGATTGATTTGTAATTTGTGAATTCCAATTGATTAATGTTATAACTTCAGTTCAGATTTGTTTGTTGTCGTTTAATTTAATTTTTATTTTATTTTGAAAGTTACAAGAATTACTAAAATGGAGTTTTGAGCTTTGATCCAGAGAGCCAAAGTTGTGGGTTCGATTCCCACGCGAATTCTAATTTTTCTATGTTAGAAATCTAATTATTAATTTAAAAAATGCAAGGAAGATTTAGAGTTGCTTCTAATTCAATATACACATTTTCTAAATTTCATATTTCTCTTTCAAAATAATGCATATAATAGAGTGGATGCTGAATATACTATAATTGGGACTTTACTTCTTGTAAAGGTAAAGCTCGCGTGATATACTGTTATATTTAGTGCCTGATGGAATTGAAATTTACATGAAAGTGTTTAGCAGCTTTTCTACTAGGATTAGTTTCGTTTCCAATCTAAGGAAATAGATCGATTTAGTAAGAGAAACTGTATCATCCATACAATATAAAGTTATAAACATTATCGGGGAAGTTTTCATATTCTTATGTTTGTTGAGACGTAAACCCTACGGATACGTCCAAACTTACGAACAATGAGACACTGACACTGAGTTTTTGGTGTTATGTTTATGGATTGCTAAATCAAATTCCATGTCAGTTAAGTCTATAAACTTGGTTATGTTAAATGGATAAATAGTAAAATGATTTTACTTGAACCTGGAATATTCTACCATACATTACTAATAATTTCTAATTTATTACCAGTGACATGAGCACCATAGCCATCATGCCTGTATCTGCATTCTTGTGCATCTGTTCCCTCATAAGGGTAAAATTGTTCTGTATCGATTCCTCTATTATCTCTAACATACTCGTAAGAGTACTCCATAACTCCACTTGCACAACCTTTATTGGAATAAGATTTAGTGCAATCGATTAAATTTTGAGGACTTAATTCTACTAAACGTCCAGTTTTACGAAACGTTTGTCCTTCTATAGCTCCTGCCTAAAAATAGCATTTGATTAGTATTACATAATAAAACGATTTATTACAATAGTATAAGTATGACAAATTAATTAAATCCAATAACGTTGTAGTTATAAAATGTCTAAAGGCGTTTATAAAAATCATCATAATTTATTGATATTTAAATTTCATCGCTATTGTTCATTCCGGATATCAACCTGAACGGCGATTAATGAGTAATGTTATTCACATCCATTTATTGAATTATATGGTTATATAGCATTTGGAAATACCCGATTCCGGATTTTTTTGTTCTTAAACGGAAAGAATGGAATTTCTGAGACACTTTAAATAGCGACCCACCTACATTCCTATAAATATCACTTACCGCAGAAAAAGCGTAACATGCTCCACACATCCCTTGACGTTTTACAGGTGACACAGCGCCGACCTCTCTCCAATCCACGTGAGTCGGAACTGCAACGTTAGCGGCTGCTATGTATGCGGAATTTTTTCGTTCCGGGCCTGTCCCGTCATTTGTTCGATTAAATCCATTTATTAATCGACCGAACTCATGATTTAATAAGTCACCGTACTGGTTCATTTTTAGCACAAAGGTATGCCTGCCATCACCATATTCTTGATTAAATCTAGCAATCTTATTTCTGTTTTCTATAAAGACTTCACGACGTTGTCTGTCTTCTTCAAAGCTATTGTAGGTTTTATTAAATGATGCCTGTAATAAGAGTTGCATAATTTAAAGAAAGCATGTAACGTAAACCATATTATTAAAACATCTTTTACAGTAATATTCACATAGTAGTTTATACATTTACTTTATAGCTCGGGCATAACGATTTGAAAAAACTAGAAGCAAAGGTTTTTCTGTATGATGAACTTATCTCCACAAAAATCTTCCACAATCCGAGTTTCACAACATCGAAATTTTTCAGGTTGAACTGGGGTTAAAATTGAAAATTCTAGATCTCTTCAACCATGCTTTTTTTTCTTAAATTGTTCATTCAGATGCCCTTTATGTTTTAACTTTTCTCGTACATTTTATAGTTTCTTCAATAAAAATCGATTTGAGTCAAAAACGTAATTTTGGTTAATCTTTTTTCTTCTGTTTTATTTATTTCGTTCCCTGTTCATAAAATCGATATTCACCTCGTAACAAACCTTGTAGCGTACATTTTCAGCTTTCCAAAAACATATAGCATGATGTTGTTTGGTAGCATCAGTTAGCTATAGCCTTCCTTGAAAGGGCGCAAGGCATAGAAAAGCGGCGTTTGCCACGTGTTCTGTGAACACAACATTTTTTACATGCGAGAATAAGTTCGCATGTAAAGAATGGCTGGTATTCATTTTTTCGTTAGTCTTCCTTTTGTCTCCGATCAGAAAGGTATGGTGGATTTCTTAATTTGGTCGATTTCCAGTGACGATGCCTCGCGAAATTTAGCCCTGAAGGGTTTTAACACTTTAAATCAGTGTAGCAAAAAGAACAATAATTATATTGTTACCGGTGGTTTTGTTGAAGGTATGCGTGTACATGAAATACCATGAAGATTACACTCGAGCAAAGCGTGCGCGAAGTTCTGCCAGTTCAAGTTGTGATTGGGGTGAAAGTTCAGATAATAGTGTTGTGCTACCTAGGGCACATGCCGCTTTTCAGTTCAAGTCTCATCGTTTCGATTAAGTACCACAAACAATGCCATTATAAAAGTCAAAGATACACCGTATCGATTTTTGTAAAATAGTTATACCGAAAAACAATTAAAGATTGGTCAAACAGCGCCTATATTAATGTCTATACTCTAGCCTAAACAACAACAAAAGTCCTGTGTCGATGCAATTTTGCTTTTCCGAGACACAGCACGAAACGGGCCATTTTTGGTTTTCCGGTGATGGGGGAGAAAAACAAAAAGCCAATTGGGTCGTTCTTGCGCCCAGCTGCTTAGAAGAGTCAGTTGTATATACGAACCGAATATTTGGGGGATTTTCTTGAATTTTGGGATTTCGTACCTGCACGGCGGCCGTGTTTTGTCTTAAAACGTTATTCTAAGTGTGCATGCCAAATTTCGTCCTTTAGCTCTTCCGTTCTTGTTCTGTGATTGCTTTTCGTTCAAATAGGAAATCCCTCTAGCCCCTTATAACCCCCTGGTAGAGTATTCCAAAAGATATAGTGCGTTTATGACTTTGACTACTTAAGAATCTCACAGCGGGTCCCTCATAAAAATCAACAAATACAAGTAGTGGCACGCGTCAGAGACGATTGGGTAAATCAAGGACCGTATTGAAATAATTTATTTTTCTAACATTTTAGTTTAAAACTATTTACAAAAGTAAAACTTATCTCAATACGACCTTGTGTCAATGTTAAAAAAGGCCTTCACAGGTAAGCGGATTTATGATACCCTGCTGTGACGAACTTGTAAAATTTACTGTAAGGTAAGTAGCAATTAAGTCATAAACGCACTATATCTTTTGGAATACTCTAACGGCAAAAATTCTGTTCTTAAAAGTTATCGTACCCTGGACGAATATGGGAACTAACGCCTCAAACTGGGTTTCATTATCGCGCCATGAAGCCAAATTCGACTTTGATTCGCTCAAAGCAGTGGCTGGGCACACCAAAAACAGCGTTCTTGCCCAAATTCAACCTTAAAAGATTTCGCTGTTGTGAAACTCGGATTGTGGGGGATTTTTGTGGGGATAATAAGCTTTTTATACAGAACAACTTCTCGCAGAAAACCCTTTGCTTTTAATTTTTTCCGAAGTAAGCACTATTTTTATTTTGTATTAGGATCACTATAAAAGGCTTTCTCGCTTATGTAATTTTCAGTATGTACTAAAAAAAACAGTATGTCAATGAATTGAATTTTAATGTTTTTAATTTACATTTACGACATTAAGAAGAAAAGTCTAATTCACTTTCTCTGTGTCCCCAATTATCCTACATACAAGCCCTAAATTAATAATAATAAATTTTGTAATAATCATACCTTGAATCCGTTCCATTCTTGTTCTAAAAGCTCTTCGTTGCTGTTTATTATCGGTCCTAATAGGACAGGTGCAATTATTGGAACATTTTGTGGAACACTCGGTCTGCGGTCTGCTGTTATTAGAGGTACTAGAGGAGTTGCTTGGAAACCGTGACTTGTTACATGAAAGAAATTTTCACTTATAGGTGGTATATTCTGACTTATTTGTTGAGAAAATCCGTGTTCTCTTCTTCCTGGCAAGTTATTCGGTTGTATAATTGTATGACTAGTGGTGGCAAAACTGGTACTGCCTGATTGCGAGAAACTTCCACTTGTGGAAAAACTTCCTCTCGTTTGCGAAAATGTTGGTATCGTTGGAGACACCGTCAGAGATGTGTCTACGGTTATCGGATTTCCTGGCTGCACGAACGGTGGCCCATAGCTTTGGTAATTTTCAAATGAAAGTTTTCGCGAAGATGGTGGAAAATACTGTTTTGCCTTTGTTATGACTATTCCACTTTTTGCGTCGCATTCGCACTTTGTTATGGAAAGAACGGTAATTATTAAGAGTTCGGATAATTTCTAAAAAAAAGAATGAGTTAAGATTGTTTTGTATTAGATTTGATTGTGGTAAGATCTAATCATGCGTTTCAGATTGTTAACTCGAAGAAGAGCAAAAAATACTTTGTAAAAAATGAATAAATTATTGCTTTGTCATGAGATCTTATTGGGATTAATAATTAAAATATTTTTTTAGTATCGATATCTGTTATTCATGATTTTTTTGTTTATTTATTTCTTACAAAGTTCTTTCATGCTGTAAAAACCTTAACCAGGAATGATTTAAAAAAATTGAAAGAAAAAACAAAATACTTATAAATGATAACTCATTATTACATTTTTGTTTACTGGTAGCTTTTACGGAAATTTATTTTTTATTTATTAATATTACTCTGGTTTACAATAAATTCAGTTAATTTTCGATATATTTTTCTAAATCTTGAATTTTTAGGTTGGATTTCTTACTGCAGTTGTTACCGGAGACTTAAATAATCAGTCCATTGATTTAATAATTGTAATTTAAATTACATTCCTCCAGTTGTTTTCTCTCTTAAAGGTGGCATTAAATTTAATGGAAGATTAAATTGTTAATGAAATCGGACCGTAGTTCTTTATTGTTTCAAAGTTGAAATATTTCAAATAGTAAGCAACGAGTCTTTAAGGATATGTTTCAACTTGTGCAGTAAATTTGGATAAGGTTGATGTACTACGTTTCATGCTTGTGGTAATATTCATTTTATTTTGTTGTTTTAAATCGCGTAATTTCTATTTCGGCGATATTCAACTATAGAATTTTGGCTTTATTTTGTATTAGTTCAAATACTATTGCGTCCTTTTTTTCGTTTCAATTACGACAAATCCGAAAATTCAGTTATTTCAAACGAAATTTTTTTGTTTGTGTCATTATTCAATTTCTGAATTACTCGCAGTAGAATGTTTGAAAGGTTCACTTTAGGTCTTTTAAGTTAAGTCGGACTTCGATTGTCAATAACATTGTACTTAAGATGTAATTGTACTGTAACGATGCCAGTAGATTTGTCTCCATCTACAAGGAAAGCTCTGTTGGAATTTTGATAGAACTAGAAAAATGCCAGTTGAGAAATTTACCCAGAACACGATTTCTTTTTGCGAAATCTTTAACGTTAGCTATTACTACGTATCAATATTTTAAAGGCCGAGGACTAAGAAAAAAGTACCGTTACGTTTATCCTGCAATTGTTAAAGAATTTTGTAACTAGCCCAAAAGTTGGAGAATTTAACAAAAATTCTTTAAAATCATAGGATTTATAATACTTGAAGTCTGAAAATGAGAGTTAAGTTAACCCTAAGTTATATTTTAGTCCAGTCAATGAATGCCCAAAAGCGGATTGTAGAGAACATGAAATAGGGAAGAATTTCTCTCTCGAGGAATGTGTTGAGGGTAGTTAGGAGGCAAAGATACTAAAAGTCCCCGCTTCAAGCCCTGCCGCTTCAGGGAGGGAGGGGGATTGAAAAGTCCCTGTTTTCGGTTTCTTGCTTATAACCCGGAAACGATGCGTCGTACGGTAAAAAGTATTCCTTACGAAATAAAAGATAATTAAATTTTCTACAAGACTGTCTATATTCATTCGCCAGCAAAAATCGATAATTTTCGAAAAAAAAATTTTGCCTTACATTTTTCGTCAAACCTGTCCTTTTAACTCCTCAGCCTTATGTATCCGGAAAAGTCGTCAGACAAGTTGTAGAGCATTACATCTCCTTCAGAAATACGTATATTTATTTATTTATTTTTGACAGGTCAGAAGTTACAGCAATTTGAAGTTTTTGGATAAATTTCGTGATTTCTCAAGAAAACTATACTTTCGTTATTATTGTTATTTATGTATTAAGAAACTAGAATTTGCCAAGGATAGGTAAGATTTTTCTCAAATTCCAGTTTCTTAGTACATAAATAACGATAATAACGAAAGTATAGCTTTCTTGAGAAATCACGAAATTTATCCGAAAACTTCAAATTACCCTAACTTCTGACCTGTAGAAGATAAATTAGTAACTATTACATATTTCTAAAGGAGACTGAATGCTCTACAACTTTCTGTCTGACGACTTTTCTGTAGAACATAAGGCTGAGAAGTTAGAAAGACAAGTTTGTCGAAAAATGTGAGGCAAATAAAAGTTTTTCAAAAATTATCGATTTTAGCTGGCAAAATCTTGAAAACTGTAACACATAGAAAGAAAATGAATATAGACCCTCTTGTAAGAAATTCAATTATCTTTTATTTTGTATGACGCATCCTTTCCGGGTTATAAGCAAGAAACTGAAAACAGGGTCTTTTCCACCCCCGTACCCCCTGAAGCGGCAGGGCTAGGGGCGGGGACTTTTAGTATCTTTGCCTCCTAACTACCCCAACACATTCCTCGAGAGAAAAATTCTCCCCCATTTCATGTCCTCTACAACCCCTTCGTTGACTGGACTATTTCTGTTAGATTTTTTTTTCATGACGTGTGTAATGTCTCAATCGTGCAAGCGCATTACGTCGGGGAAAACTTGGAAAGGTAAAGGAGTTTATTGAAATCAACGGTTTTGAACTCAGTAAAGAAATAATTGTTAACAAGAAAACTTTACCATTCGAAAAACTTGACTAACTACCCCGACCAATTCAAAGAGCCCAATCGGCCCAAAACCGAAATCTGAAAAACCCATATAAATCCGATTCGTACAGGCTTCTATTTTAAATTTGTAATCCGTAGAGTGTTGTGAATTATTTGATAGCATTTAATAACTTTAGGTTTATAAATAATTTTGTAATTTAGATTGTTCACGCAAATAATCTCTAACATTTTTGTCAATTTAGAGCTAAAAACCGATAGATTTAAACCAGAATCTTGGTAATTGTAAAATAAATCTCAAGTGTAAATGTGTTTCTTATAATATTGAAGTAGATCAGTTTGTTGTAAACCACCTGAAGACTTCTAACTTTATTAAATTAATCCATGAACTTCTAACTTTAGTTCGACTTGATCTTCAGAATCCACTCTAATAATGTTTGTGGGGGGCTGTTATAGTTTACCGCCAGCAAACCAACTGTATGATAAGAATCTAACTGTTTTACTTTTAAGATCCTTTTTTTGTAGCACCGCGAATCTACAGTTCTGGTTTTAAAGCATTTTACCACGCACAATTCCAATACGATTTATACAACTAAAACAATAACTAATAAATAATTGGTTTAACAAATATTTTCACGAAATATAGATTTTACGTTTTGGAGCCTATTTTTATTAATTCCATTGACCCACAACATTTCTACATAAAAAATAAATCGATAGTATTCAAGATCCAAAAAATTGTAACTGTATTTAGTAAAGATTTAAAAAAACAACGAAAGACACGTTATGAATGAAGTGGATTGGAAGAGAATTTAATAGGTAATACATTATTGTTTCTATTCTTTAAAAACTGAATGTTCGTTTAGTTTTTTCCTACTTCGTTTTTATCGATTATCGTATGTACGTCGAAAATAATGCCATAAATAAATATGAACTGCACTTAATACGGTTATTTGTCTTTAACTGGATAAAGAAATATGAACTACAGTAAAGTCGCGAAACACCAACAACCAAAAGCACCAGTAAATGAACACACACACAAACACACACAAATCTCTTGTCTTAAACACAATCTTATAAGTGCACAAATTGTTTTAATCAAAAACTTGCAACCTTACCATCATCTTGTAGCAAAGCACTCTGAAAGTGAAATGAAGACATTTATGAGTTTACTTTTAAGAATATGTACCTGTGCGATTTTCTGTGAGTCAGGTTATGGTCCCCTCTCATAAAATTTTAGATGTGTGTGATATAATAAGAAAATGCCGATTTGAACTGGGAATCCATAGAACCCATACATAAATCTATTATGTTTTTCCCCCAAAAGAAACAAAACGGCATTTCACGTTGACTCTTAATAAAGATATTTCTATCAATTTCTTTCGTGAATTACTAATTTCAGAAAACCATTCATGGATATGCAAAACTTATTGTATAATAAATTTTCGTCGGCATCACTATCATTTGCATATAAAACAATGATGTAAAATTTCTTTTAAAACATCAAATGTTGTCTCTTTCTAAAAAGGCTTTTTCAAGTATTTTCAAATTAAGATGCATGATTATGCAAAATAATTAAATGGGATTAATTTAATTATATTTTTAAACACCTTTCTTTAAATTGCTAGAAAGCGTCCTTAACCTTTACCTACAACAGTGAAATCTTTAACTCTGTAAATTCTTCGTTTTGTTTATTTATTTGACCATTAATTATAATGGTATAAAAATCTCCCATAATAATATAAAATTCTTCAATTATAAACATATGATTAATTGAAATTTTAATGTCATCAAAAGGATTATGAAACGTTTAGGATGTCATTTTAACTTTAATAAGAACTTGACTGTTATAATTATTTATGTATGTGCCAACATTCTTTATTCAATCGAATAATTCCATAAATTAATCTTTGTCAGGTACCTCTTTTTTACAAAACAAAAACAATCGGACATGGAATAGTTATTGAAGGCTAGTAGAAGTAATAATTTATGTATATCTGGATTAACTATGTAAGAGATTAAGAAATATTAAAAATATTGACTAATTAAATGCTTTATATAACTGTAAAAGCAGCGAAAGTATCGATTAAGTATGTAATCAATAGATCCATATATTTGGTTAACAACTAAAGCAAGAATTTTATCAGAAAAAAATAACTTCCGCTTCTCTTTTAGATAAGTAGATTTTATTTTGAATTTTTTTACATTTATTTTGTTACTTTTATTAGGTGTTTTTTAACCTCAAGTTAACTGGATTTAAGAAAGATAGCAAGCTTTAACTAAAAATTGCTTCGATTCATTTATCATTTCAATTTCATTAAAAAAAAACAAAGAATAAGAAGTTGATCTTTTTAGTAAAAATTATTTTGACTCATCTCAGTCCCTGTTCTTATTGAAAGCGGGTAATTTATTTTTTCTCTTGGAAACTTTTACACCTACTGTTTTGAAGATATTATGTAAGTTATAGATCATCACCATTGCTCTATATTGTAAAACCAGAGGTTTCTTTTAACTTTCATAAAAGTTTGAATTTATGATGGAGCGGACTGCATATAGTGGTTCTTTATTAATTTTTTTTATTGCCCTTAACTTAATAACCTATTAGTTGCTGTATTATTTTATTATTATTATTATTATTATTATTATATGTATAATATAAATATACAGGGTGTCTCCAAAAGGTTGGGACATAGCTTAACTGCAGACTCCTGGGACAAAAATAAGAAGATTTAACCCAACTTACCTATATCCAAAATCGTCTCGTTAAGTTGATACAAGGCATCAAAGTAGTATCAAGTATCAAGTAGTATCGATTAGCGCAACGTGTTTATATGCTCCTGCGATCGAGCACACGGACAACTTTACTATGCCATGGTCTATGTCTAAAGCGCAAAGATGTTTTCTTAACGGATTCCACAGATAAACTTCTTTTGTAAGATACCCCTCCAACACAAAGAAACAGCTATTCTTTTCTAAACAGTTAATATCATACTTTGATAGTTCACTTTACTTTGTCACAAAATAAGCCGTTCTTCATCTATAAACAAAAGTAGCAGGATATTCAACAAAAACCGATTCTCCTTAGGTTTCCGGCTAGGTTTATATTTAGGACTTTGAACAAGCTACAATATAATATCAGTCTTGCTTTTAGCAGACTTTTACCAGGCCATCCGCACGGATAGAGGTACGTAGTTACTAAAAAGCATGTTTCATCAAACATTTTCTCAAAACGCACTTTTTTGTGTTCAACTCCACTCTAGATAGTGTTTATCATTCATTTGCTACAAGTTTTAGTTGATGACCACCAAAGCTATAAAGGATACACTCATCTCAGCCTCGAGCAATAGCATGTTTATTATCAGGAATAGAATAGGCGAATTCAACTTCTTATTATCGAACAAAATCTCATTTATTCGTATTCCTGCCACCGCAATACTATAGGTAATGCTCAAGAGTAGGGCTGTACATAATAATCGATTAATCGAAAGTTCGATTATCATTTAAAAAATAATTTAATCGATTATAAGATTAATCGATTATCCGATTATTTAATTTATCAATTAAGGAATTGAGCAAATACTGAAGGAACTCATTAATCAGTTGCTTGATTTTAGTTTTCTAATGTTTAGTTGATTCAATTGTTCACATTATTATTTAAGGATTGTGTTTTGATCTTGCCCAGGATGTCGTAATTTACCATAATTTTTGCTTATATCTTCAGTTCCAGGACTAATTGATAGTTTTTCTCTTCGTCGCTAAAACAGTATTGATGGATCAGTTGCGTATTTACAAAACTTGTCTGGAAGTGACCTATTTTATTAAAATAATTTCTTAAACATATTAAGTTTCTTAAAAAGGAAAAATAAGTGACGAAATTTTGATGAAGAAAAACAAAAATGCTTTTACCTAAAATTTTATTATTAATTATTATTTTTGTTTACTACTGTGGAGAATACAGACTCTTATGACTTACGCCACTGTGATGGGTTAAATAATTATGCATATTGATATGTTTTTAAAAGTAAAACAAACAATTACGGAAGTATTAATTAAAACATAAAAAGAACTTTTTGTCAGTTACTGTACTCAAGTAAAATTACGTTTCTGTTTGGTTCAAATCTGTAGATTTATAACATTTATTGTGGTTTCTGACGATGACGGATGACCGATGACCTGATGATCACTCTCAAACTAGTTTTTAAATTTCCAATCGAGATCGCGACGATCATGTTTTTTTCTTATAGTCTTATATTCTGATTCTTTTTTCAGTTGGTACTCCTGCGAAAATTGTCAATACTGTTCTAGGTAGAAATGAACTAAATTAATTAACCTTGAATAATTAAGGTGCCATCTGTCAGAGTCAAGTTGAGGTTATGAAAAATAAAGATACTGACAGAAAACAAAAACAAATGATGAAATGAAATTAGCTTTGTTTTACTTGAACTACTTTCAATGTAAATTTTTAGTTTTTATATTAATATCTATCTTTCATTGCCAACTTAATTTTTTTAGTTTAGTTAATTTACTACCAACTTAAAAGCTATACCTACTCACATTATTAAATGAACGCCTGTTAATAAATAAATCACCGACGTTAAGTTTCTTATGACATAGGCTACGCAGATTTGGTTTCTTTTTAATAACACGTTAGTGATTTCTATTTGGATTTATGAATCTCTTAATGTTGATTATTTGATAGTCCGCATAATAAATTAGATACTGATTTAACAATTAATCGATTACTATTTTATCATTTTGAGTAATCGATTAATCAATTATTCAACTATTCAATTAATCGATTATTGAAATTGATAATCGCCCAGCCCTATTCAAGAGCCTTATTTAACCTATCATTTTGTGATCCTGGCTGTATATTGCCCATTAAACGTTTGTGTATTGATGATGAATCGCAATAAAACACTCTTCCACTATACAGGGTGTAAAGGAAATGGCGGGAAAAACTTCAGTACGTTATTCTACAGTAAAAAATAAACAGAAAACTTCCATACCATTTTACTGTTAACACTACATTGAAGAAGTTATTGGAAGTTGTAAATTGCTTAGTTGATTCCGCATTCTTAATAAATACAACAAAATATTAATGTTTAAACAGAGTTTAAACGTAAAAAACACTAATTACGTACCGTGTACAGATTTTTTTGTACTAGTGTATTAGTAATCCCCTTCTTAAAATGGTAAATTCCTTACAAGAAATGCCTTCTGAAAATATTGCAACGTTACGCGTTACTAACAATGGTAACTAAGATGCGAGATTGCAAGCACAACTCGTGTACTCACTTCTTTAAACGTATTGCGTTGCCAAATTTAAAAAGTTTTAATTCCTAATATTTTGAAAAATAGACAGTTAAGGCCAAATTGGTATAGGAAATTTCTCCTTATTTTTAAGCACAGAATAACGTACTGTAGTTTTTTCCCCCATTTCCTTTACACCTTGTATTAACCTCACTTTATTTGCCTGATGCTTTTTGATATAACATATTAGGCATTTACGAAACTTCACCTACGTTAACCTGATCACCCAAAGGCATAAATAAACATGTTGTCTTGGTAACTAGCTAACTTGATCTAAATTCATCTAGAAATTGCGATCTTCAATCTTCACCCATCACTTGCAACAACGCATTTCACACTACGCATAATCTATTTCCGGCTTAAGTATAGAAGTTTCTACAGCATATAGTAATTAACGAGTAAATCAACTCCTACAAAAAGCGGGAAACTAGCTCGGAAACAAAACCACAGAATTGTGTGACAAAACGTTGATGTTAGATGATATGTCTGCGTTTCTATAATAGATGTCAAGACGATCACACACGCACGCCAGGTGAGTAAAAGTAGCGACATCTGTTCGAACATATCCGTGTTATCAAGTAACTATTATAGTTGAATCGGACGGCATTTGAAAGGAACAAAGGATTTTTAAAGAGTTAGTGTACTTGTTAATCGCTGTACGCTGGTTTCTATTGTAGATACTAAACGTGTTTAGCGTTAGACGAAGC
>VTPC01001902.1:57718-163092 GCA_011009095.1 Ignelater luminosus
GCTGGTTTCTATTGTAGATACTAAACGTGTTTAGCGTTAGACGAAGCATTTAACCTGACTAATATAAGTAAGGGGTAGATGCTTAGATCATATATACTCCGTAGATAAAACCTCCAGCCACAAGTTTGTGCCAAGATTCACATCAACTTGTAATTATAAGACATGCACAGTGTGTTTTCCGCGATTTTGCGTTGTTCAAAAAGCAGTGTCGTCCGTAAGCATATGCGGTGTTGTGATTTGCAGTTTTCTTTTTTTACTATTTTATTTGTATTCTAAATTTATTTTTCTTTGTTCCTGGGTCATACAATAATCTATAGATACAAGGATAAATAAATATAATATTATTGCTGCCTTTTTATGTTGCCTCTGTAGGAAATTTGCGTAAGTACGCCAATGATTTTTGAAGTTACGAGATTTACTTATTGCGCATGCGCTACAATGACTGAATGTTGGCACAAACCAAATGCATTAGCTAAATGCTGAAGGCGTTATCTACGGAGTATATATGATCTAAGGTAGATGTTTTGGAAGCATTTGAGATTTACAAACACACTTTGCAAAATAATCCCAAAGTATTGTTATATTTAAATAAAAAAATATTTTAATGTAATGTGTCACTGCTGAAATGATAAATACTTTTTGTTAGATGTACTATATGAATTCACTGATAAGTATAATCATATTTCATTGTAATATATGCCTGTCAAGAAGACTAATTTTGTAGGATATAATTAATTATAGAAGTAGAAAAATTAAATAAACGTAAAGTTAATAATATCTTGTAGGTTATGTATAATATAGCTTAAATGTAGAAACAGTGAATTACCATTAAATGTTAAGAAGGTTGAATCTCTAATTTGCAAGAATTAAGAATATATTTAAATTTTCCCTTTGCTGATGAATATCACCTGATAATAACAAATTAATAGACAATTATTTAAAAAAATTATCAGAAATCTATAAAAATTGAATATACATAATAGTACTCTTTTTGCATTTGAATCATACAAAAACATAAAAGAACAATAATCTCATTATAAAACTTGGCCCTGAAGAATTTGTTTTAAGATGCTGATTTGATCAAAAAATGGATTGTGTTCCAATTTTTGATGCATAATTTCCTTATAAATTAATTTACATAATATGGATATCAGATTACAATAAATTAAAAATATATAGCTTTTAACGGAAATGTTAATTTTTTTTCTAAATCAAAGAAGAAAATAGAAAAAACTTTTTAATAAACACTTGCTTATTGTCGTTAGATACATGAGGAAGCAGAGGAAGGTCAATAAAGATGAATTAAACATGATATATTCTACAATTACATTATTTTTCAAAATGTATATAGATATGATCATGACTTGTTAAGAGGTATAATATGTAAGCTATTATATGTTTTGTTTTTATTTTAAAGAGATGTATAGGAATTTTAATATCATGGTTTGCAAAATTTTAGATTAGGTAGTTTTTACTTTTTTTGTATTGATCAATGACTATAAATTTATATATGTATATACAACATATTCCTGGAATCAAGTCTACAACTTTTTGTTTGCCTCAAAACTTTTACTAAATGAAATTTTGATATTACAACATTAAATAAGAAAATTTAAAAAAAATTAAAATTGAAGATTAAAATTGGAAAAATGTACCTATAATTTCAAGTTAATCTTAAACTAGTTATTATCACTGTTATTTTTTGTGGTGTAATAAAACTGTCCTCATGTTGTAACTACAGAAAAATAAGGAGTTAGTCTATTACCTATATCTAGTCTTTTTATTTTAAAGGAAGTATTATCTATTTGTTTTTTAATGGAAAAGCAATGCATCTTTTGAAATTTCTTTCATTATTGTTGATAATATCAAAATTATATTATTGGAAGTTTTGGAACAAGCAGGAGATTTTATAAGGAATACATTTTTTCTTATGTTGCTAGTTTTCTGTCTATTAAACTTTATTCAGGGACATGCTGTATTAATTTTAATATTAATGGAAAATGTTGATTATTTTATTCTAAGCTAATAAACTGTCACAAGTTTTAGTAACTTAGAAAATTTATTATTCATCTTCACATGACTGCATAATCTATTCCTATATTTTCATAACCTTTAATCCTGATAATATAGTTATCTCGAGTTTTGTGCATGTATATGTACATATCATTTTAAATTTTATTAATTAAAACCAAATGTAATACGCTACTACATATTTATTTTATGTAATTATATATTTTATTGCATCACATTTATTTTACCTAAGTACTTTTATCAAGAAAATAATCATTTTCGAATCAATTAAGATCCATAACATAAGACAAAATACTGAATTGCATGTTTATACTAAAAAAATATACTAATTTAAGTACTACTTGTCTTCTAATACTGCATTCGGTAGGATTCCTCTGACAGCTATTGAGATACTTTACCGAATGAATTATAAATTGGTGGATGTAATATTATTTGTTTAATTTTGTTTTTGGTAAGGCCTTTGGTGTTATCAAATGAAAAGTTGGCAAGTACAGTATATTAATGGAATCTGCTCTGGATTTCAGATTCTACTTCTTTTATTTATTCCAAAGGCCAAATATATATTTTTGAAATATGTAATTCTAAAGTATTTCTGAAGTCCAAGTAATATCATTAACATATTTATTGAAGAAAATTGGATCAAGAATGGTTCCTTGTAGCATACCAAATTTTACCTGCCTGCTTTTTCTAACCTGGAATAGTTATGAGAATTTAGGAGGCTTTTATATTTATTTCAACAGTCTCAACTGATATATTATCCTTCCTTCTTATACTGTTACTGCTTTAAATTATTAATTTTCCTTACTAATTTAATCTCTACATTTTGAAATTGCAATTTTTTTTCTATAGTTCTTATTTCATTTATTTTCAAATTTTCCATGCATTGCTTTGATTTTTTATAATTTTATTATTAAATGGCTATATTTTCTTCATACTCTGCTTATTTTAAATCTTAACATTTTGTCTTGAAAAATCAAATTTTGCCATTTACAAAAAAAAACATTCAAGAACTGTTAAAGACTTGTTAGTGTTATTGACCCTCCTCATAATTCTAACTTTTATAAAGAAACAGCATATTAAATAATGCGACATGATGTCATTCAGTATTTTTTCCACTGTTCCAGTAAAACTCCATTTTAGTTTTATATTTCAAATCAATGATTTTTATCAAAATTCAAGTTTAGATATTAGACTCCTTTACTGCACACATATGTAAGCAAATCAAATGAAATTTTTAACTAATGCTTTTCACACCTTTATATGACATTATTGTTTCTTTGGTATGACGACAATTTATCATAAATTACTTTTTATAAATTTAATATTTATAAATTATTGTGTACAACCTTGAAAATTGAATCATGTTTTTTCTTAATGGCTTTACTGATTGAACTAATTTTTATTCTGTTTGTACTCTGGCCTTGATGTAAAAAAAGCAGAACAATCTCTAATTAAAATTTGAACTCATTTTTATATATGACAAAGACAATTAAAATTTTCTATTTCTGATTTTCCTTATTAAAAAATTATGAACTTTAACTTTTTTCAAAATTTTGTTTCCTTGGCGCCTCCCACACATAATATTATTAAAATATTAGATAATAAACAAATTTATTATTCCACGTGCTAATCAAAGTCACAACAGTTATTTATTGTGTGCCACTGATAATGTCATCTATTCTTGAAAGGTCAAGTTTGTTGGAAATGAATGTTGTGTTTGAGGAAATCGAAGACAAACATGGATAGTACAGGAAGAATGTTTATGTACTTTCTTTGATCTAAATACTATCTAGCTTAAATATGTGTTTTTCAGTCACATAATCACCATCAATATAATGAATAATTCATAACTATTTTTTAAGAATGTACTAGATAATCCAATAACAGTTTCTACATTGCAATGTTAAAAATAAATATCTAATAATTACTTAAATTTTGAGTATTTCTGTAAATTCTGTTATAAATTTTAAAATTAAAAATATAATGATCACTTAATTATTGTAAAACAGAACCGTTTAGTTATTTTGGTATAACAGAATAAAGACGACTGACAAAATGTTTTTTAGAAACTTTGTTAGATATGTAAGTAAAGAACATATATATGAGGCTTTTTATTTTTTATACCATTAAAGGATTCTTTTTACTAATTTTGAGATTTATAATCTTATAATTGGAACTTTATATTACTAATATAAGGACCACTATTTTTTATTTCTATTCTTGATTAACTTTAATCCGGAGTTAATTACTGTTGATATAATTGTGATCAGTAATATGTAGAGAAATAAATCACTGATTAAAGTACTGGACCTAAGATTATGATTGACTGTGATGCTGAAATCTAAATTCTTAATTACTTATATTTTATTTCTGGTTGTTGAAATTTGAGGTAGTCGTTTTACTTTATTATTTCAGGATCTTAATGATCGTTAATTGTTTTGTAACAATTGAATGTCAAAATACAATTATTCACCATACTGGGTGTAGAATGGGGTAACACACCACATAGGTATCAATACTAAATTCTTAATGTCCAATTATTTGCTCCCTTAATTATTTTAGAGCAAAAATTAAATAGGTTTTTTTGTAGAAAAAAAATACATATAATTGCTTTTTATTTTTCTTTTCTAAAACTGAAAAAATCAATAAATTAATTTTTTTCTCTACAAAAAACCTATTTACACTTTTGTTCTAAAATATTTACAATTAGGGAAGTAAATATTTGAACATGGAAAATTTACCACTGAAATCTGTATGGTGTGTTATCTGATTCTACACCCAGTATAGATTAGTGCATCACAAAATATTTTGTAATCTCTAATAAAGAGACTGCAACATTAAAAACTAATAATATTGTATTCGTTATTTATTCTACAATGGTCAATAATCTTAAATAACATTTATTTATGTATTAAATATATACTTTGTATCAGTATTTAATGTTATAATATATAAAAAGAGTAATAGTTGATTTAATGCTGTTGTTAACTATACGTACTTTCCCTATCATTAGAAATCATAAGTTTTACTGCTCTTTTTTGTTGTACTCTGAGAATCTCCAATTATAATAAGAATGAGATTAAGGTCACTTGATACCCTCCACACAAAAAAGTTTAATGGAATTTTATTATTTCTCTTTAAAGATGCTTTAGAAGTTTAGAATTTAGATAATGTATATTTGATTTGTGGGAAATCAAAATTGAATTTTCTTTTTTTTCAGTTCGATGCAGGAATACAACGTTTCACTGCCATGAAAATTAATACTTATGAGCATTTCAAACCGACTTTTAGAAATGTACGAATAGGATTGCTTGCGATGGTAGTTCCTATGGCTATATATGGATATTTTATGAAATATGAACGAGATTGCAAAGAACATCAATATCGTACTGGACAAGTTGCCTATAAAGATCGCTTATTTAAATTTTGTTAAATTATTTGTAATAATCTTCACAAATTTTTATAGAAATATTTGCTTGTAAAAAAGTAATAAAGATTTTGAAAATTTGTGAAATGTTAAAAATTAGCAAATGCAATTAGTTGTAAATTATATTTAAAATAAATTGTAAATATTATTGTTTTGTTACTAGAAGAACCTTGATTAACCCTATAACTAACCTCTTTTTGTCTTCTCTTCAGAAATTGCTCTATTTTGATGGTACTGTTTTGATTTTACCGTTAATTTTATTTTGGCATCTTATTTTAAAAATAAATTCTAAAATTTGAAAATCTGTTTTTTTAGTAAGAATATAAGCATTTTCAAAAACAACAAAATTGTTCATGTTCTTGCCCTTTACGCCAGTATGTGTAATTATATTGTTGTTTAACTTATAAATTTTTATTTCTTATTGACGCAGGTTCTTAACTGGCTATTTTTCAATAGTTACTGTTATACAGTAAGATAACTTTTACAATACTCTGCAGAATAATGAAATATATAAATTATAAATCAGACACAATTTTTGTATTTTATTAGTGTATTAGGAATTCATTAAATACAATATGATGAGAAGCAAAAGATGAAAAAATATCAGTAGAATTTGCAAAAATATCTTTTATATGCCTGTGTCAAATGTAGCAATTTCTGAACACAAGTGTAGAAAAAGTAGCATATGCAACACATACCAAAAAAGCAATTTCTTGCACTCATTTGATTTTTATATGTATAATATGTAAGAATAGGCTAATTTAATTGATAACAAATCGCTGATGAAGATCATGAACATGATCAAAACGTTCAATTTTAATCAATAAAGTGCACTTTGTGTATGACCAAAATCCCCAAGAACCTAAACTAAGTAAAATAATATAAACCTCACAGTCAAAAAATAAATAACAAAAGTATTTTGTTGAAGACATTTGGAGACTATTAGTCTTTTATTAATGCACTTATATTATAAATCAATAAATGATACATAGATAATAAATTTTATATAATTTATTAAATACCTCTTTTAATAATAAAAAGAATGTTTCATGTTTTGTAATGCTTGACAACTACATTGTTAATCATAAACTACTATATTAACATAAACAGAGAACATGTATATGTACATTATTATTACAATTGTCTGCAGCGACCAGGACCCAAATATTGTTCTGCCTGAATGGTAAGCAAGCACCTAAGGGGCTGTTCTTAAATTACATAAAGCAAAATTGAACGATTTTTATACCCCCCTCCCCCCTTTGTAACGCAAGCTCGAACTCCCCTTAAATATTACATAACGCAATACTCTAAGCCCCCCCCCCCCCACATTTAATATAAAAATGTTCTAATTTTTTTTATTGAAAAAGATTTTATTAGAAAGGATTTCATCAAAGTGGGGTGCGTGCGACCGTTGTGGTCTACACACGGACTGTTTAAGTTCAGACAAGTAAATTTGAGTTTAAATAATTTTATCAATAACATTTTACATTACATAACGTTACTCTTGACCCCACCTCCCCCTTGGTATCGCTACTCTGGACCCCCCCCCCCCATTGCAGCATTACGTAATTTAAGGACAGCCACTAACTTCATACTCCTACTTGTTCAAATTGGAGCAATACTAACACTGGCCTGATTACTTCTAAATAAACACAGTTTTTATTTTTTCCCAACATTCACATGCTCTGCTAGAATCTTCATTTGGGAGACCCTTTCAAAGTTGTCTAATTCTTTGCATTTATTAACTGCCTTTGATAAGATACTTAAAATAGATCATTCAATTAAATAAGAAGAATAAAAGAAAAAGCTATGACAATGCTAAATTTGATACTTACTTTTGGTTGGGTCATGGTCATCATTTACAATAATAATACAATTTGCAACCAACAAATCACTCACATATCTGAGTACAACAAGCGTCATTTAAACATGGGTTGGTGTTACTATTCCCCCATTTGCAGGGTGCTTACTAAATATGTGGCCATTTGCTGGAAAGTTACGGATGCCAGTGTCTGCATTCATAACAATTACTACATGTGTGGCCATTCGCTGGGGGAGTTATAGACGCCAGTGTCTACATTTGTTATGGAAACTAAATATATGGCCATTTACTGGGTGAACTAAGAATGCCAGTGCCAGAGGAAGACCTTATGTTAGCCATTAAATGCATGTTTGGTGGGCTTAACCAAAAATTCTTTGGCACTTTATATAACTTTCTGTAGTCCCAGTATTTCTTTTCATAACCATCCATAGCTACTCTCATTGGTAAAATATAGCAATGAATTACACACTTGTAAATGACTTACACTTCTGGTCATGTGGGATATTGCACTCCATACCATTTACTACACTTTGCATGAAGAAGCTGCTAACGAATTATTATGAGAGCAAAAGATATTTTTGCAGTAACGAGGCTGCTGTACTAAATAGATAATGTGGGGTGTATTACACCTTTCAAACAAAAATTCTAAATGGCAAATTGCTTGAGGGTGGTACTTCCAGCTGTTTGCAACGACTGAAAATTTTTAAAAGATTAATTTACACAAGAATTTATAGAAAATTTAGCATAGTGTCAAACAACTCTAATAGTAGAATCATATCTTTCCAAATTATAGAGAAGTACCTACTCAGATTTTTTAGGTACTTCTTTACTAATCTATTAGTAAAGATGGCTTCTTTGAAATGTCACATTGCATATCTTTTTATCCTTCTATACCCAGATTTTTAAATAACCCATATAGCAGACGGACATCCTATGGACGTCCATTGAATGTCCAAATTTCGGCGGACGGTTGTCCAGTGGATTTTCATTTTTTGAGTACATCTTATTTAGTATTTATTTAAAGAAAAGCTCAATTTGTTAAAAATTGGGTGAGATGAAACATTTTGAAAATTTAATTAGTAAAATCATAGTTTTAAGAAAAATGGTTTTAAAGCTTTGCATGCCATTTAAATTATAAAGTGACACTGTGTGAAATAACCATATGTACTTAGAATAACAAAGCAATAACCAACAGAGCTGGTTTATAGCATAAAATGCTGCAAAAAGTTACTAGAAACGTCTGGGATTGGAACCTAAAAGTTGATAATTTTGACTGCGATCGCGTTTCTTTGCTCTACAGCGAAGTTACTTTTTTGACTAAGATATCATTTTATAGATCACATCACGTACCCTGTAGATAGGTACTTGTAACTTGTATAAAGTTTTTAGGTTGTCCTTCATTGATTTTGGTTTTTATTTACACATAAATTAGTAAAACTGGAGTAAATGCATTTAATAATACTAATCATTCATATTTTAACAGTTCTGATTACTATTCTAAGGATTGTTTCAAACTTACACTACTGGAAGAGTTAGCAATGTGAATAAAAATCTTGAACTAAATCTAGAAACTAACTTGAATATTATGAGAAATGTTTAGAATATTGTACATGAAAATAAATACAAACCAAAAATGTCATGTAATCTCCACCTCTAAAGGGGTCCATTCGTTAGCAAACATGCTCAGCAACACCAATTCTGACACAAAATTCATCAGCATGTCAATTAGAATAAACATTTGAAAAGAGCCTGTTTGCAAGTTTCTATTTCCAGAACAGTCTTTTTTGAATACTCAAGATAAATTGGAAATATTCTCAATTCTCACTGAAAAAGTGCAGCTTGACAGTGTATGGACACAAGAAAATACTATGTTGATGAACATGTTCCAAGCATGCTCACTAGTGAGTGGTCTGCTTAAGTAGAAAAATTATGCTTTGAAAGAGTCTAGTTTTTGGAATAACTTGATATAATAAGGGATAAAATTCTCGCATATCGAAAAATTATTTCTTACTTTTGATCCTTTTAGTACTTGGTCCTATTGGTTATTTATTTTACTTTTTAAAAGTTGGTGTAGGCAGTTTTTATTTATATGAACTATGCTCTTCCAATAAGCAATGCATAATAATAAACACAAGAGACTTTCCAAGTTAAACTAGCATGTTTCATAAGCAAATGAACACTTCCATATTGATCAAATTATTAATGTTCCTTAAAAACTTTTTTTTGCAACTGAACACAACTTACCACATATAAAAATGTGCTGTTTGTTTCTCTTTCTAGTTTATAGTTCTTTTCTGACCACAATCTATGGCTAACCACAACAAAATACAAGTACTGTGCTGAATATGCACCAAATTATGTTCATTTGTTGCAAAAGATTTGAGTAAAAGCAGTAAAAATGATGACATTAGTTTCATACCATAAGTGTCCACACTTACCCCTACAACACATACAAATTCAGTTGCAAAGAAAAGCTTTATATATATATTAAAATATTCAGAATGCTTATAACAGTAACATGATGTACTTAGCTAAACCTGTGAGTGGTAATGACTTAATTAGATTATTACCATAAAATACCTACATGAAGTAATTACAGTTAAAATTCTGTTTGTATTAATATTTATTTCATTATCACATAAAAAACACAATGTTAAATATAAAAATAAATATTTCTCATCGTTCTTCTAATTGCTTATCCCTAGCAATTACAGACTCATCAAATTTTACCATGTAGGTAGTTCCTTTATGCCAATGAGCAGTAACTTTTGCAGTCTGGAAATTAAATTTCACTTTAATGAAATCATATTAAAAGAAAAGTTACACATACAAAACCAGTTCCTGTAAGTACAGCTTCTATAATACCAGCAACGAAAACAGCACAGTTGAGACTGCCTTTATCACGAGGTACTGATATGAATCGGTTAACTAATGGTTCCTTTTCCATCAAATAATATGTACTTTCATCATCATTGGAATGTTCTAGTTTATCTGCTTCTCGGCCAAATAGAGACTAAAATAACAAATTAAGTTTAAAAATCAGATTTTTATAAAATATATGTACTTACTTTCCATAAAGTTGATTTAACAAATAATAATATATTTAATAACTTTATTTCTCGTTTTCCATTACGTTCTCGTACAAAGTATAAATCTATTAATTTGACACCCACATTCTTACCCAAATCGTGTAATCTAATAAAAACATATGTAGATTGAACAGAGGTTGAAATAATAATGTAATATTATAAGCAAAGTTTACCTGTTCTGTAATTCAGGGACTGTGTGAGATTTGTTCTGACAATACTGTACTATTTCTGAAAATAATAATGCAAAACAACTTAAAGATACCTCTCCTTTACCCCTACTTAGAGGTTTATCTAAAATGCTTGTACGACTGCGATTTGTTAAACTCATCTTTAATTTGTAGAATCTGCTTTTCTACGAATATTTACTATGTATTTTGTTTCTATTTAAATACCTTTTGTTGACAGTTGTCAACTTACAACAAATTTTCTAGGTTAGATGTTTCTTATGTTACAGATAATTCAAAATGTACCTTATTATTATTGTATCTAATTCTCATTGGGCATAAGGCTGTAATGTATACAGGGTGTAGTGGATAAACAGTAGACAAAATACTCAAATTTTATACTCGGTGTCGACAAAAGCGGTGCCGAATACAAATCGCTTTATCTGAGTAAATAAATACATTTAAATTGTCTTAATTTAGGCTTTCTAATAACAGTTTAATTTAAATTACTCATTTGTTTTGTATCCGAAATACACATTAAAAGAATGGAACTGTGCTTAATTACTATTGGTTAACGCGATTTATATCAGCACTAAAACGAGATTTTTTGTGCTATTATAACTTTAGACCAAGTAGATCGATTTCAATTTTGTTTTTACTAAAAGACTGCAATTGTTATCCCCTTTCTAACGATTATGGCAAGTGGGGGATTTCTATTTAAAGGGTGGGTAGTAGGTACGTTAAAATAAATTGCTTTAAAATCGCGAAAGTCTGTTTCTATAAATGTTTTATCATGCTCTCGGACAACGAATGGCATCAAATTACACTTTTATTTATACATACAAGTAAATTAAATCAGTGATTAAACAAATAGATCTTCTGAACAAATTTCGAGAACAAATCGGAATAGAAAATTGATGAGTTTTGGCTTGCTCATTTGTTTTAACACGTTTCTCTATAAGTGTTGACAAAATTGATAAATCGAGCAAGCTACAATTAATTAAGATAGCAATCTTATTTTTTTAATCGTTTTGTGAGGTACATTAACGAAAAAGTAATATACAGGGTGTTTTTAAATTGCATGAAACAAATATAAAAATGTTATTCTACGGCGGAAAATAGGAAAAAATTAGATAAAATCTCTTCCAAAAACGCTCCCCTGTGGAGCTACGTTGTCTTAAAAAAGGCAGTTTTTTCAACAATCCCGCACTAGTTTTGTAGTACTGTAACGAAGATTTGGTATGCATGCTACTTACCAAGATCTTTATTTGCACTTAATTTGTAGAGACCGATTTTGTTGCAAGAGTAGTTTTGGAGGTAGGGGGTCGTTTTAATCTCCAGAACTCTTTCGTCTTCAGAAGTGTCTGCCATTGCATAAGTAGCTTGTTTCATTCGGAAAGAATCTTGCCTCCTCAGTTATTCTGCAGTAGATGCTATTTAACATAGTAATTACATACTCTGCTGCAGAAAGCAGCAAAAGTAGTTGTCAGTGTGACCAAAAGACGAAAGTTATGTATTCAAAATCAGGAAAGACAATCTGAATTGTCCTTTTATAAAATCTCAGCTATAACTGTTTCCTGTTGGATGAAAACCTTATGCATTTACCACATTATTTTCATTAATCATTACTTTTTGCTTGTTTTAATCATTTTTTCATTTGTTTTGTCTAGTTATATAATTTGTTTTGTCTAGTTATATAACTTTTTATGTACCCAGTCTACATTTTACTGCTTTTCTTGTTTAAACAGCTCCCACCTTATTTTAAACAATGTTTACATTTTACTCCAAAATTTGCTTATGTAAGAGTATAAAAGTTTAGTACCATTATAAAGAAAAATAGAATCCCCATCAGATAGTAAGAAGAATACTTGGATTGTAATCTGAAGAAATATCTCGTGATGTCATCGCTTTTAACGTATGAAACATAAAATTCTTTTTTCGCAGCAACCAGTAGAGCTTATTGTCCCCTTTAAGAATACGTAAGTTTGATAGGTGTATTTCCATAAGTAAAAATGCTACAGTTTGTGACCTCTTCAGTAAAACAGACTGTATTTACAATTTAGTTAAAAATAATTATCTTTAATTTAAAACACTAATAATAAACAAACACTGGTTAAAAGTGTATCTATTTAGAATAATTTTTTACTGGATAATGTTCTTTGTACTGCTCCACATGCTTTTGCATGCTTTCCATTTGTTTCCTAAAACAACATCTTGATTGTAGTTATGCTAGATTAAAACGTTCGAGTCAACTTCAACCTAATTTGATTTTAAATTTGTTAATAGTTATTTATGTTACTGGTGGTAGTAGTAAGTAAAATGCAAAAATGCATATTGCTGCACACATACCTATTAAACTAGATCAATGCTGACTCTGTAAAGATATGTAAAGACTTTACTTACACTAAATAGTCTGGCATTGTTTCGTATACATCTTTAAACATTTCTGACCAATTTGGTTTTGGCCTTTTTTCAGCTTCTTCAAACGCACTAATAACATTCTTCCTGGCTTCAGCTAACCATTTCTTCTCTAGTTCATCATTCCATAAATTGTTATTTTGAAGGTACATACGAAATCTATTTACGGGATTTTGATTTGTTGACCAGTGATCTACTTCTTCTTTGGATCGATATGCTGAACTATCATCTGATGTTGAATGATGTCCAACCCTATAAAATACTAGAATGATTAAATATGCCTTCCTAGCTTAAAGAATGTTAATATTACCTGTATGTCATAGCTTCAATTAAAACTGGTTTACTTTCTGTTATGGCGTATTCTTTTGCCTTTCTGGTAGCATTATATACAGCTAGCGGGTCATTTCCATCTACCCTTAAAGTATTAATGCCGTAACCAGGACCCCTGCCACCGATACCATCACCACGATACTGTTCATTTGCTGGAGTTGATATTGCGTAACCGTTATTGCGACAAAAGAATATAACGGGACAATCTAGTGTTGCTGCAAAGTTAAGGGCTGCATGAGCATCTCCTTCTGAAGCAGCACCTTCGCCAAAATAGCAAATGACTACTCTATTTTTTCCTTTTAAGGCGTATGCAGCACCAGCGGCTTGAGGCATTTGTGTAGTAAGGGGACTTGATATAGTTACAAAATTTAGATTTTTCGAACCATAATGAACGGGCATTTGTCTACCTTTTCCTTTATCTTCGGCATTTCCATAACACTGATTCATAAGTTCTGGTAAAGTAAAACCTCTCCATAACAGAACTCCTACTTCACGGTATTGTCCATAAACAACATCGTTTGTAGTAAGTGCCGCTGCACTACCTATGTGAGCCGCTTCTTCGCCATAATTTGTCATGTAAAATGATATTCTACCTTGTCTCTGAGATTCGTAAAGGATTTTATCAAGAACATTAAGTAATGTCATATCTTTATACATTTTTTCTAAAATATTTGAATTTAATTTAGGATCTTCGGATGCATCTATAATTTGTCCTTGTTGATCTAATACTTGATATATTGGAAGTGGCGAATAGGAATGGGTTCCAGTAAACTCGAGTTTTTGAGTCCATTCTGCTTTAGCTCCAGGAAATATAGGTGGTTGAGAATGAGTTGATAAATACTGTCAAGTAAACGTAACACTGATTAATAGTTTTTCCCAGTTTCTTTTTTTCAGTTTATAAAGATAAGGGATTTTTATCCCTAAATTTAAAATATCGTATGAAGAAGAGTTGCAAATTATTTTTGCATACTGTAGATTAAGATATGTCCACGTTATACTTATACTGGCACAGATTTAAATCTAGTTACCATCAGCTATCAAAACAGTAAGCTTGGCAATTGTTTTTTTGTGTATTGTTTTGACAGTTAGGTACTACCCTTTCATTTTACGTTGTTATGAATTTTAAAGTCAAGACGAAAGTAAGTGTAGTACAGAATTCAGAGTAGGCTTTGATTTTATCGCATTTTTTGCAGCATACAACTAATACAACAATCAAACCACAGTATAGTGTGATCAAACAGCAAATTCAGGTTTACAACCTAAATACCAAAAAGCACAATATGTATTGGCAATTTATGTTTATTTAGAAAACATGACACAAATAACAGACCTTTAACCTATAAATATTTGTTTATAAACTTTTAGTGAAACTTCGAAGTACACTGTTACAAAAAGGCGTACTCTGAATTTTATAGTATAAAAACATACTATAGTACACTAGGATCATTTATGAGAGTATGTGTACAATATGTTTGGACAAGATTTGAGAATGACGTTAAAGCATTTTTGTAGTCAATGTGTTCTCGTAGAACTTATTTACAACACCTTTTGTTGGTATGACAATGATCTTCCTACAAAACTATTACTACGATAGCAAAAAAAACGCAATTACGTGAGAGGGGTTTGAAAAACTAAAGCAATATCGTAAGCAATCTACTGCACCTAAATACACCAAAGAACAACTTCAAACAATACTACGAAAGTGTCCTAGTCAATACCTGAACTAAGAAATAATAAAAGACTAAACTCATCATAAATGACGAAAACTATCTTACTTTTTCTAAGGGATTTTTAGTCGGCAAAAGAAGTTTTTACAAAATAAATAAATTTCAGGATAATTCTGGCTAATTTAGTTTACCAGAATAGATGATAAGCAAGCTCGGAGAAACATCTGACAGCACGAATTAAGCACCACTATATAAAAAAAAGTTGCCCAAAAAGAATGCATAGGGTGAAACTAAGGTTGGCCGAAGAAGATGGTGCATATTGTAATTTAAAATCATTTTTTAAATTCTTATACAGGGTGTTTCATTAATAATTGGAAATATTTTAACTGTAGAATCCTGAGCTCAAAATATTAAGATTTAACCCAAATCACTTAGATAAAATGTGACTCCTTACTGAGTTACAGAGTGTTTTATAACAAAATGTTTCTTTTCAGAACCACAATTTGTTTTTAAATGTTGAATGCATTTATTCGTTTCAAGAAATTTCAATAAATAACATTATGTTTTTCTGTTAATAGGGATTAAAGTTTCATTTGCGTAATAAATGCAATCCTATGACCCAAAAACCCCGACATAATTAATACACATTAAAATCAAAATAACTGTGCCGCTTCATTTTCAACTTTAAATATCTCGAAAAATAATGACTATATCGCTATGAATGAAGAGTATGTTATTTACATAGAAAGTATTGGAGAATCGTACGCCTATGGTAGTAGCCAGAAACGGTTATTTAACATAATTTAGTAGGGTGTACAGTACCTACACTTCCTGCCAAGTATAACAAAGATAGGTCAAATAGTTTTAAAGTACTGGGTACAAATAGTTTTTAAATTTTTAAATAAAACACCCTGTAACTCAGTAAGGAGCCAAATTTTATCTAAGTGATTTGGGTTAAATCTTAATATTTTGAGCTCAGGATTCTACATTTAAAATATTTCCAATTATTAATAAAACACCCTGTATAAGTTAGGTATCTATTAATAAAAAACCTGCGTTAAAACAAAACTGTTTATTTTAATACGTTTGATACAATTACGTGCAAGTATAATGTGGACATACCTTACTATTTGCTACATGCGGACATACCTTATTATTCACCTACATGCATACTTTATTTTGAAAGTCGGTGTATTATAAATTTATAACTGTTAACAAAGTTCATTGATCCAGAATAAGTTTACAATGAATAGATACTAGCAGTTAATCCATTTAGTATTATTAGAACTAAGATACTCTGAAAATTGTAGCAAATTATATTAATTAATACGTACCTTAAATGATAATTTATTTTGAAAACACCTTTTAAAGAGCACACACACGTTTTTAGAAAGAGCCATTTTAAAAAATGGTATAAGAACCTGATAACATTGTTTTGTAAGTCGACCTTGCTTATCTTATTAACATAATGTGAAATGTAAATAAGTGTTTTATAAAATGTTACTATTCTATAGTAGATATTAATCCAACGTTTTTATGTTGCTGAGAGTGTAATCGCGGATATCTACGTTGCGATACAAACATTTCAAAATTTCAAGTTCGATTGCAATATTAAAATAATGTTGAAATGTAACTGATTCTATAAAAACAATTTCTCTTGCGTTCTCGTTTATTAAGATAAAAATATACTTGAAAAATATAATACTATCACTTGCGGAAAGCGGATTTGTATGCATTTGAAAATCTGACTGATGCTTTTACAACCTAGCAACTAAACAAATCTCAGTTAAATTGTAAAAATATACATTGCTCAAAAGATCAGTGGAATTCTTCTTTATCGCTCAGTTACTTTCTAAATAAAAACATACCTATGATTTGTTCAACTATATAACGAGCTACTAAAACAACAAACGAATTCTTTATTTTCTATAGTTACATGTAGATGGTTTTTGATTAGTTACAATCATGACAACAAGATTTAACAACACTGTTAAAGACAACAGAAAATTATAAAATGGGGGCTTACAGTTGTTGTAAAGTTACTGATGTGATCATTATTCTGTCAATATCAAGTCTAAGTTTGCTTACTAAAAATGTCAAGTTTCTTCAAAAAAGCTATAGGATGGACACTTTATCTAGAAAAAAAGTTTTCTTATGGAAATTTTCCACTGAAAAAATTTTTTTTTTGAAAATTTATAACTTTTTTATTTCTTCACCGTCCAGAGTGGGAGTGATCTCTTTTTACTCCTCTCAACGTGGGCTTTCAGGAAAACTATAGAAACTCCCCCAAAACTTGAGGGCCTAAACCGAACATTTACCAAGTGGTGAAAAGTCTGAGTCACAAAAATGTTACGCAACCACGTCAAGAAGGACGTTTCAACATGAACTTCGGTCATTTTGATCCACAAGTGGAGCCGCTCGAGAACTTTTTAGATCTTTTAGATGCGTATTTTGTTATAAATGATGTTCCTGATTCCAAGAAGGTTAATTTCCTTACAATTTTGTTGGGTTCGGAATCTTATAGAAAAACTTTGAAAAACAAGCCATCTCCGAACATCGTCAGTCAGTCCACCTTCGCAGATTGCGGGAAAGTATTAAAAGGGTATTATTCTCAGACATCTAAGATTATAATAGGTGAGACCTTCAAGTTTCGTAGCCGTAATCAAAATGAAGGTGAGCCTATTATGGGCTTCATAACTGATCTAAAAAGGCTGTCAATCCGTTGTGAGTTTGGTGATCATTTGGATAGGTTTTTAAGGGATCGGCTCGTTGTAGGGCTACAGGAGAAAATGATTATAAACAAAATTCTAGTAGAAGATAATACGTTGACATTTGATAAGGGGTGCAAGCTAGTATTGGTCATGGAAAATGTTAACAAGTCAGCTATGGCGATCATTTCCAATATACAAGTCAAGTCTTGAGTCTATGCTGTCTCCAAAAATTCGTCTGGTTATAGTACAAGGTCAAGATCAGTCAATAGAAACTATAGTAGTCACTCGAATTCATCGTTTAAAGTCCGGGGCAGCTTCGAAGTCCCCATCACGTCACCAGAATAATTCAAGTAATCGGTACAACTCCAAGTCCTGTAAGTGCTAGATACATACATAGCTGATGATGATACTGAGAGGTAAATATGCTCTCTATACTATCAAAAAGGTTATTTATAATATCAGGGAAAACGTTTGTCATACACCGTTTAATATTTTGCAAACCCTTTCTAAGAGTTTGTTTTTATGGCGCATCACAAAAAATATTTCCAAAGTGTTTAATTTTGGTATGGCATAAAAATAATTTACACATTTACAACTATACATCCTATAACTGCTCGAATGACTAATCCTATTACGCATCTTCTGACCGACTGTTCTTACTGCACTTACTTCACTTTCCTGTTTCCATTCACTGTTGTTCTATTTCTCCTCTACTGTTGCTGTTGTACTTTCTTTTCCTATCCTACCTCCTCTGACGGGCCGAACAATCAACGATCCCTGTTTTACTTTCTTTTCCTACACGCCCTCTGAACACCCAAATGACTTTACTCAGCCAAAATTCTATGACCAACTTAACTGTTTCTACTGCTACAGAACGGCTATTCCTATTTACTTCTCTTCCTGTTCTACCTTTTCACGTTGTTGTAGTTTATCTGCCTATTTAGCTTTCTCTTTCTATTTCATGAACTCTGATCGACCGACCGGCGATTCCTACACTATTTTCTCTTCTTATTTTTTGTCTTCATCCTCTGACTGCCTGAATAATTATCCCTATATTTAACCTCCTCTGACTGAGCAAATAAATTCTCCTATTACATGATGATTTCTTAATCTTGTTCTGTATTTTCTACGAATATGCTTATATCAGGTGTTGCAGGCTGTAGGTAATGTTTAACAAGATAACTCATAATTGGCATCTGTGGCAAACCATCAACTACAAACGAACTCACAGTTGACAATCAATGTATTAAGATATAGAAGTTTCAAGAATGACTCGATTACGGGACTTTTTGGACACTTATTATAAATAGAACAAGGGTTTGTTTCTAGGATATTCCACTTAACCCTCATAATACCATAGGGTCACTAAGAGACCCCACGTGTAATTTAAAGGTATTTTTCTATTAATTTTTTTTTTACTAAAAATTCTGAAAAAATTTGACTTTTCCTAAAATATTGTTTTCTAAGTTTAGCTCGAGCACAATTTTTGTCTCAGTGACCCCAGTTATTACATACGCTATTTTATCATGCCTCTACTATTTTTTCATTTATTTAGATATTTTCTCATATCTAACTGTTTCTTCAGAATGAAGGATTTGTTGGCTTGTTGATATTGGCAGGCGTTTACAAATCTCATAACGAAGGAATTACTAATTTGTGGAATGTAGAAGATAGACGTCCCATATTCAACAAAATGATGAGTAAAAGCAGGTTCACCACAATTTCTCAATGTCTGCATTTTGATAATGCTAAAGCCAGAAGAAGAAATCGAGATCCAGATAAATTATCGCCCATTAGAGCTTTTTTGAATTACGGGTACCCACATTACAAGATTCATACATACCCTACGAAAATCTGACCGTTGACGAGCAGCTGCTTAGCAGTAGGTGCCCCTTCAAACAGTTCATACCTTCTAAACCAGAGAAGTATGGTATAAAGATCTGGGCAGCTTGCAACAGTCAAACTTCATTTGTTTACAACTGCCAAGTATATATTGGTAAAACAGGAGACTAGCATGAAAGCAACCAAGGCAAGCGAGTTGTTTTAGATATGACAAAGGGATTAGAAACATCAGGGAGAAATGTGACCACTGACAATTTTTTTACAAGCTTTGATCTTGCAAAAGAAATGGAAAAAAAAATTTAACATTGCTTGGTAAAATTCGAAAAAATAAACCAGAACTCCTCCAGGAATTAGTGACTACGCATGGGAGGGATGTATATTCAACAAGATTTGGTTATCAAGACAAAACCATGCTGGCCTTCTACTGTCCAAAAAAGGGAAAATCTTCACCTTGCTATTGACTATGCATGACAGTAGTCAAATTTCTGAACTGAACAGAAAAAGCTGCAAATGATCATTGATTACAATAAAAGAATGTCAGGTGTAGACACAATGGACAAGCTTGTTCGAACGTACACTGTCAAAAGCCAAACAAAAAGATGGCCTGTGACAGTTTTTTATAACATGATAGCATTAGTGTGCTGAACACTTACATTATATGGTGTCACCTAAACGAAGATTGGAAAAAAAAAAAGGTTATAAAGGACGAGACTTTCTCATGCAGCTAGGAAAAGAATTAGTTGTTACTGGAAGAAGCGCAGAAAAAGCCTCCACATCACAAAGCCATCCGCAAGAAACTCAAAAATTAAAACGTGGTAGATGCTGGAAATGTCCCAGAAATTTGGACCGAAAATATTCCAAGCGCTAGCAGATTGCAATCGATTTGTTTGTAATGTACATCAAAAAATTACCTGCTATGAATGTAAATCTGATGATTTGTAATCCTCTTACTATCCTTTAATATAATTTTCTAAAATTGTATAGTATTACAAGACTTGTAAATTTGTTTAACAAATATTTGCATGAACCTACCTACATACATATATCAAATAAACATAGTATTTTTTCATAAATATTATACTGTCTAGTAGAAAGTTTTGGGGTCACTAACAGATAAATAAACAAACTTCCATCGTTGTTTCTAAGACTATGATAAAATTCGAGATCTAAGCTATTGCATATAATAATAACAGCAATTTCATTTTATTTCATTTCAAACGAACCAGACTGCTGTACATAAAACTTGAAATGGTGTTTTAATTGACATGTACATGGTGCTTAAACATCACGGTTATGTTACTTATTTCTCATTAAAAAGCAGTCAAGAGTCTAATAATGTTTTGGTTTGTATCTGTCGAAGACATTAACAGTTAAGAGTTTTTGGAACTTGGCAACACAGTACTTGTAAATATCATTCCATGATACCAATTTAATGCAGTCAGTGTTAGTGTGGAATAAGTAGTTGCTTAGTTACCAAGTAAGAGTGTGTTAAATGTCGCCACATTTTAAAAATGCTGCTTGCTAAAGAAGTGGATTTTTTGAAAAAGGGTGATCTCTTTTGAAATTTTAATGATACTCTCCAGAATAAGTTTTCCTTATCAAGAATGTAATTCTAACTCAATTCATTATTGTCTGGGTAGCTTTCTACAAAAGTAAAGATAAAAATTTTATATAAATATCTCCACAGAATCATATTTTATTTTGTATTATTATATACATAAAAATGTGCAAATATTAATATACATTTAAAAATATAATACCACTATATAAAAGCAATTGTTATAATATTTTGTCCTATTTAAATCACAGAGTACCGTCCTACTAGTAAGACGTGACAATCATCACAAACACGTACAGGCTTGGCTGATGAAGGTAAAGCCATAGAGTTATCTGAACAAGCATTACAGAATATTTCTCCACAATTACGACAATGATGCTGGAACAGATCATCTTGTATAATTCTTGTCTCTTTCAGTCTATGCTAACTTACTTTTCTTTACAATATTATTTTTTTGGGCTTTACGATCAATTTATAAATAACTACACCAACATTTAAACATTTCTTAGACTAATCCAATAAAATAATGAAATAAAAAACTCAACAAATACTATAATATTGCAAAGAAAGACTTGGAATTGGCCAATTCAAGATAAAAAGTAACTTACTTTTCTTCTAGTCATGTTAAATTCCTTAGAGCAGTTTTTACAATGTGTAGTACTATTGTCTTTGGCCCATGTTCCATCTACTTTACGAACTACCTCTTCTTTAAGGTCTGAAATTTGCAACTTACTAACACTTAAATGTGCTCCCAATTCTTCTAGGGTTTGTTCTTGTTCTAACCATCTTTCTTTCAATGTATAGTATTCTTCTTGCAAAGTTGCATATTTCTGAAATATACACAAATAACAAAAAAAAAGAATAAAGAAATTAGTTGGTGCTTAAAGCATTCCAAATTCGAATGGAACAAACTACACACAGACCTCCCACTGGTACTTTTAAGAAATTTATTTATAATTTCATGACATTTTTCTTGAGAAATTTATGATAAAATTTTTGAAATGCCAACATTGCTATAAAGTTTTTGTGGAAATCACTTTCCAACTACGAAAATTATTGAATTAAAGTGCACCTGCATGTACATATTTTTCAACTGTAGACGACCATCTTAAGAAAGTGAATAAAAGTTCACTAATTACAAGATGAAAATGGATATGTACTTATTTCAATGCACATATCAATCAACCAACAGATATAACTGTTAAATTTGAAAGACTTAGGGCGAGATATACCAACTAAGTTTGAATTTGATCAAGGTTCAACTGCATGAAAACAATTGGCGGGTGCGCAAGGAAAGGGGTATAAGTAATAAAAGTACAAATTGAGTAAATTAGCTAAGAAGGTAGTATCGCTATCCACAAATTAGCTGCTTAATCAATTTTTTTAACACGCATTAAATTTTGCCTTTTAGGTTAGTAATTTTTGTCCGTACTAAGTTAGCCATATTTCATGACTTAACTCATTTTGCACTAATTTTGACTTATACCCCTTTTCTCGCGCACCTACCAATTATTGTAATAGTTTCAAATTTGAATTTAGTTGATACAACCCACCCTTAAGGATTATTAACATCCTTGTTTCTACCTATTTTTTTGGATCAAACTTGAATCTATTTGTATCCTAGAATACAACTTAAGCCTAATTCACACTACGCGTGCCACGTATGAGCTCACGCATGCAACTATTGCGTGCGTTTCCTCTGTATTTCGTTCAACCTGTGTGAAGAAGCATGGATCTATTCACACTGTGTGTGCTGCTAGCTATTTTAGGGTTTTATGGTTTAATAAGGTTTTACAATGTTGGCAATATTTAGCAGAATAAAAATAAAAATGTTACATGCGTTTTTTTATTTTGAAAAAGGCACGATCTTGTGAATCATTTTTAGGTTATCAAAGCTCCGTTACGATTTACAAATTTAGTAGTTATTGGAGTTGGTTTTTGTGTGTTGTGCTTGTATGCTGTTGTGTTTGTAGCTTTGATTGAACTCTTTCTTTAATTAGTCATTATTTTTAAGTGGACTTTATATTGTAAATTTGTTTTAACTGCTGTGATTATAGCTTTTTAAGTTATTATTATTTATGAATTGCACTAACTCTCTCTTTGTTCAATGCTGTATATATTAATCGTTAATCCATAAAACTAATATAAATACACTTGATTCGTACAAGATATCTCTTTATTTTCTGTTGTATTTACAAATAAGCACAACATTGTTATTTTAGATTGGTATGCATAAAAACACTAAGTTTTCCACTAGAAATGCAGGAAAAAATCAAACAAGCTCTAATTTCGTGAATCAGCACACAGGATGGTGTGAATGATGGAAACGCATGCAATAATTGCAGACATAGTGTGAATTAGGCTTTAGTCTTGAACCAAGTTTTGGCTATTTAACATGAACTTTACCAAGGTTAATTTTCCTAAGTTCATTGAACAGTGCTACCACACCAACCTACAAAGTTTTGCACGTTTTGCATTTTGTTTACCTTAACCTCAATTTATATCTCAGTTTTTATAAAAAGTTTGTGTTTACAACCAACTGCTACTTGTTTCTTTATGAGTTACAATGTTGAATAAAAAAACTAAAAAATTATTTCATCATCGTCAACACTTGGTAATGTTGAAACATTGTTTAGTGTGCAAGTCTAGGGTAGAATTTAGCATCAAAATAGGTCTGGATCTAGTTTGTCAATCTACTTTTTACCAGTTTTTAGGATGAAAAAATGATGGCATTTCACATTATAAGAAACCATACTACACGTCTACGTTCTAATTTATAGCAAACAAAAAAAGGTTGAAAAAGGATAATGTCATCGGCCTTTAGTCTTGTTAGATGTGCAGAAAAGTCCTAAATTCAATTCTACCCCATGCTAACTGTTGAAGAAAAGGTGAGAAATAAAACTAAGACTGTTTTAGGAATGACATTTCATATAAATATCATTGCCTTTATCTACTAGTTACTTCCACTACTTACTTGTGCAATTGCTTTTAAATGTGTTAATTCCAATTGCAATTGTGAAATACGTTCCCTATCTTGCTGCATAGTTTCTTGTAATGATATTCTCCATTCTCTTTCCACTTTCAGATCTCCTTCAACAGTATTAGCCTGTTCCTCGTGATGAGCAGCTTGAATATCCAGTTCCCGTCTTTTCTGTTCTACATTGGTTCTTTCTATTTCGCTCTCACGATACCTAAACAATGGATATTTCAATGTTGAAACAATAATATTAAAAGAGTTTAACCAACATTTAATGTTAATTAAGATTTACAACAGCAATCCCCAAATATGACAAAATTTTAAAGAGAAAATGCTATTCTGTACGAAATGATAGTTTTAGGTAGGTAGGTATCTTTAGTTATTTTGTAAGGAATTTAATTATGAGGACCATTTGAATCAGTCTATTTCTTCTATTTCTTATAAGACATGTTTACTGCTGTACAAATTTATGCAGTTTTTGTTTAGAACGAGACTGACATTTAGTCATAATACATTTACATGATATTGATGAAAATGAACACATGCCTTATAAACAATTCGTAGGTTGGTATCAAAGCAAATTACTGGTCACATACAAACAGAAAAGTACAATAGAACTTTGATAACTCAAACTGTAATAAGACAAAAACTTTGATTAATTGAAGTAGTGTGAAATTATGGAAAAAAACTTCATATAGATATGTCCATGTAAAGATATCTTGCTTACTTAAATTTTTTGATATCTTAAATGAATCTATTAGAACATAATGCAAGCTGTTACTTTACTAAGTTGAAGCTTCATCTACATGAAGTTAAAATGTTAACTGAATTTTAACATTCCTGAGCGATTATGAACTATAAAACATGTATTTTTACAAACTGTGTGCAATCTAACCACAAAATGTTGCCTAAAGTAAAAATTTCTTAATTTGCTGATTTATTAAGATCTCCACATCAACCTGCCAGAGCAAAGATTTGCACTCAGTTTTTTATACCCAAAACATAATACCACATGGAATGAATTAACTTTAATATCGCAAAAGCCATAACAAGTGAAACCAAATAATTATACTTCACATATGTGGAAACAAGTGCACATTATGCACTTCTAGCACAACAAAGCCATGGAAAAATAGGCAACGAAGTTTAAATTTTGCTAAGTTGCAATACAATAGTGTAAAAAGTGTAGACAGCATACCCAAGTCTTTGATATTGTATTTACATAGTATTTATTGGCAATATTTAAAATAAAATCTAATAAGTTGAATTTTTCTCCTGTTCCTTTAGGTTTGAGTTATCGAAGTTCGACTGTATTCCTTCTGCAATGTAGAAGAGAGATGCTATCCTAACAATGAAGTATGTTTTAAAAAATATTTGTTTAACTAGTTGTCAACATAAAATAACAATTAAAATGTTAATAACTTATAGAAATAATCAGAAACAAGACAGCAGCATCATAATGAAGAAAGACCAATTTCAAGATTTGACTTGATTATTCATATTTTTGCAAACAGATCAGAAAGCTGGATTTCATAGTGAGGACAAGTTTTAATTGGAAATTGAAAGTTAAACCTGAAAAACAGTTTTTCTATTCCTGCTCCTGAAAGTACATTTTTAACTGGTTTTTGACGAAGAAAGCAGCCCACTTGAGACATTTTGTTCAAATTCCAAGAGTAGAAAAAAATTGTGTGTGACAAGTGCTTTCATCTTTGGCTGCAATTCTCATACACGTGCCACAAAGATGCCTTTTCCACATTTGTTGCACAAATAACTATTTTCTGATGTTTTTTCTAATTTTATGCAATTGTGTTTTTCATTTCCGACATTGTTCTAGTTACATTTTCATTTCACAGCAACTAATGACAAGTAACACATTTTATGCACGTTCCATATTTCAGTTAAATTATCTTTCCAAGATGTTACTAAATACAGTGTTACTAGTAAGTTAGTATGTAATTAATTAAAATAAAAATTTTGTTTACATGTTAACAAACATGGCAGACCAATAAAAGAAACAAGTTCAGTTATACAACTTAATAAACTTGCCAAAGATAGAATTAAACGTTCATGTTCTGGTTCCAGTAGCCCATCGCCTAATGAATTATTGCTTACAAATAAATTATGGCAACTGAAATAACTGTGATTTTTAGCACTAAATTATCTAATATGTTTTTATTAGAGACTCCTGCATTTGCATTTTTGTCATCATCTTCATGAAAATTTGTATTTGTTAAATCAAAGCAGTCCTCCTTCATATTGAATGCAAATCATAGTAATCACCAGGAATTTAACAGCAGACTTCTAGTGCAGAGTGGCTGATTACTGAGGCAAAGTGCAGATTCCAGTAAGTTATTAATTTTTTTAATATAAAACTAAACATTTTATGACTTTTGATAAGTAAGTATGTACAGTGTGTCTGCAGACTGAGTTGACAATTGCTTGTTTCAAAACCTCCAATAATGGTAATATAATTTTGATGTTCCAACACTAATGAAGAAAATTTAAAAAATGCATTATTTTAGTATTAAAAAAACAACTAAGTTCCAAATTTACTCAAAAATCATGTTTCAACTGCACCTGCAAAAAAGCTAACACGATTTTTTAATTTAATTTAAATGCACTATCTTTCAGTAAAAAAGCGACCGAGTTTTAAATTTGTTAGAAAATCGTATTAGCTTTTTTTGCAGGTGCAGTTCAACTTCAAACATGGTAATCTGATTTTTGAGTAAATTTAGAACTTAGTCGTTTTTTTATATGCACCAAAATAATGCGTTTTTTAAATTTTCTTCATTATTGTTGGTAACAACAAAATTATATTACCATTATTGGAGGTTTGGAAACAAGCAGAAATTTTTATCAAGAATGACATTTTGTCCTAAGAGCAATAATAAAAAAGTTTTTCCTCTTGTCAACTCAATCTGTGGACACACTATATACCATACAGTGTGTCCACATTTCAATGCTCACTATTGGGATCTCGGAAATTGTAAGAGATTCGAAGTCGGTTAAATTAAAAAAGATTTGCTTATTTTGGAGATCAGTTTACTTATGCTTTTGTTGTTTCAAAAAGGTTCACAGCTTACTCGATATTTGCTAAAAACGAAATTATCCCATTTTTTTAAATAAAAAGCATTTCCCACTTAGTGTGCCATGGCTTTAAACATATGAAAATCATTGATTTTTGTCAGATAAATTACATTTGTTATGTAACAATTGCTAAAACAAAACAAAAGACGCTTTTAAGATACTTTATTGAGCATTCACAGATAGCATCAACTAAGCATCTAATGCCCCATAAAAGCGTATTTATTTTGTTTTAGCAATTTTTGCATAACAAATGAATTTCTTTGATAAAACTCCACGACTTTGTGTGTTAGATGTCATGGCACACTATGATGAAAAATGATTTTTACTTCATAACTCGATAAAACAAAAGAATAGCTATGTCAAACCATGTATCACTGAAAAGCATTTAAGGCATGCAGTTCAGTAATATGGAAATCAAGTAGGTGTTCGATTGGAAAAAATTTGGATTTATGTTTCACCACTGAAATAAAACAAAAGACAATGCAAAAATAATTTTTTTTGTTTTGGAGTAAATTCTCTAAAACACCCCCTTTTCTGTCTTTGCTCGTTCCTGAGATATTTCACTTTAAAAAAATAAGATAATTTCATTTTTAGCAAATATCTAGTAAACCGTGGACTTTTTTGAAAAAACAAAAGCATAAGTAAACTGGTCTCCAAAATAGCCAAAACTTTTCTAATTTAACGGACTTCGTATCTCTTACAATCTCCGAGATCCCGATAGTGAGCATCGAAATGTGGACACTGTATAATTAATATCATTTTCAATTGACTGCTCTCAAAGATAAATTGGTAGTTATTGTTAATAACCTTCAAAAATAATCTTGGAATTATTTTGGAATTCGCAATTCAATTAAAAACACAACATTTTAAAAATCATTTGCTTTCCAAACAAATACCTTGTGTTAAAACTTTTAGATATCATGATGGAAGGATTTTCTGGGTGAGACTAGTATAACTAGAAAACAAAAAAAATAACAAAAGTTAAAAATTAAAAAAAATAAAAGTCTTGTGGATACTAACAAAAAGGTTAATTACTCTTTGCTTAAGAAATTAATTGCAAGAAAATAATGGCAAACCTAAACTACGTGTAACTACTAATAAAAATAAAACAAATAAAATCAAGTATGTAATATGAAAAAAAGGTTTAAATAAGATAATGCAGTTCTTTTTCAAATTTTTATTTTACAAAAGTTATGCTAAGCCAAAGGCAATCATGCAACACAACGTTTTAAACATAAATATGTAAATACATTAATGTATATTTTAACAAAAATCACATTCTAATTAACATCAATACATTAGATTTTTACAATATTACATTTGGAAAATAGTTACATTAATTACTATTACATTAAGAGATGGCCTAAATTATAATTATAAGTTATTTTACTTAGCAGCTGCCGTAGTGAAGGTTTGCCAATACTTCTAAAGTTAAATATGTATAGAATAACCACTACAAGAATTAACAAGTAACATTAACAAGCAATATTATGATTAACTATATTAGGTTGAATTTAAATGAAGTAGAGAATAACTGCTAAACCTCTGGTTGCATTGGCATGTCTAACCTTTTTGGAAATTGACCAATAAACAAATAAACTACGTACAAAACAAAGCAAATCAGCATACTCATTTTTCATGGTCACAGGTTTGACATATCTGTCATACATAGTAGGTATTTTTACTTTTATGTACCCATTTAAATAATTATTACAAAAAAGCCATAAATAAAGATCAAATGTTATATTCACATTTTAATTTCCCCTTATTATATATAAATTATTAATTTGTGTGACTCAAACAGATAATACCAGAGGGAAAAGGGTTAATTATCACATGTATTTTTGAAAACTCCTATTATGCTTTATATTAAAATACTCAGTTTCGTCTTGTTTAATTAGACCAACTTTAAACTGATATACAGTAGAACCTCGGTTATCCGAGATAACGTGCGCTAGTCCTGCCTCAAATAGTTGAAATCTCAGATAATAAGAAATACAGAAAAATACATAGTTTGCTTTATGTGAATGTAAAAAAAACTCATGTTTTAAATCTGCAAAGATGATATTCAAAAATGTAACAATTTGCAGTCACATGATGTTATTATTAATTCTTTATTAGATGAATTACTTTGCAAAAATTATCTAGTCAGTTGCCCCCTATAATTAGGAGTTCAAATGATGGCGACTTGGATAATTAGAGTTCTACTGTACCATAATAATATTTTTTTTTTGTTAATGAATATGCACATTTGCACACAAGTTTCTGTTTCACAGTTGCTTTTTATCTGTTGTATTTATTCAAATAACTCTTGTAACATTAAAGACAGCAAATAAAATAAGGACTGCAGTAATTTTTAGTTAATAATCAAAATATAAGCAATCCTTGCTACGAACTGATGGAATAATACTTGCAACATGCATATCAATACTTATGCAATAACGGACTATCTTCACCAATATCATGGTTGGTAGCAAGATGTTAAAAATCTTCATTTACTCATGAAGTGTATACAACAAACATTTACATTAATACAGTGCAATCTATTTTTTCTTTGTGAATGGTTAATGAAGCTCAATAAATATATCAACATGTAAATATACTATAGTTAAAATTCAAATTTTTTTAAATACCCATTTACTAAATTCTGAAGTGTCATTTACAAGACAACATTTTTAATTGAGATACTGTTAATGTGGTTCCAATGCATTTGTTGTCAAAATGTCCAGCACAATATTAAAAATTAGATTTTCTAATTTTTCCAGACATCTCCTAAAAGTGATTTCATATCCACGGACTAGAAAAACATTTACCTTCTACCTAAAATTTGCTGTATATTTAGTTAAAATTTATGACACAATTTCAGCAAAATCAAGAAAACGTGGCAGTTTTGAAAGCATCTAATGTGAGTGAAGATGATAATGAGATACATCAAAGATTTGATTGTAGAGATTTCACAACTAAGTTCTTTTGGTTTTCCAATTGCTGGGAAATAATAAAGTAATTCATGATTTTTGCAAAAAGAGATTCAATATTCTTGACTAATGCACCATAAAATAAGAATCTCTATTTGCACCTCTTGTCATTCTATATATTCCATTTAGTAGCCATTTAATATGTCAATCAAAGGCAAAGAAAAAGTTTGAATTGTTCGGCAGGATAATGTATCTGACTGCCGTAATGTATGTACACTGCTGTTCATAATTATTTGAACAAAGATAGAAGCTTGCTTAATCAAAGTATAAAATTCTTGATACAATTTATCATTATTTGGCAAATGAACTGTGTAAATATACTTTAAATTTAATGTAGTATTTGAAAATGTGATACAAGTTTAAAACCTAGAACTCAAGTTACTAGGCCTTAATTTTGTTGATTTAACAGCTTTCTATACTTTTTAAGGTATACAGGCATTTGAATAATTATAAATGACAGTGTACATGATGGAAAGACTCAGATTATAAAAGATAATATTCAGTTATTAGAATGTCCAAGTGAGTCACTGAACATTATCATAGTAACAATGATAACTAATAATGTAAAATACGTAAAACTTTACATACAGTATAACTCAGTTATAGCATACCAACTGGGACCAAAGGAAAGAGTAGCTTATAACCAAGATTTCAAGTATGTTACAACAGAAATATAAAAGTGTGTATGTTATAAATCAAATATCATTAAAGTTTATATAGAAGTAGATCAGGACCCGCATTATAAGTATGCTACAGTCAATTATGTTATATCAATGTATGTAATAGGCATGTTACACTATATAATTGCTTTCCAAGCAAAACAAGGCAAACATTTTTTTTTTGTAGTGTAACTTTTTATTTTATTTCTAAGATAAAGTGAATAATTTTTAATTAATGCAGCAATATACAATGTAATATCTCTTGGAAATTAACTGGTATCCAAGATTGAAAACAAAATGTTGAAATGCATGAAGAGAAAAAATTTCATCTAGATGATAACAAAATATCTCTTTTTTATATATACACTTATCTACAAGGAAAATGTATCTAAAAATATAATCATCAACTATTAAGGCAGTGACATGAAAAATGTATCTAGTATGAAGTTAGTGCTTCAGTACTTTGATAGGCCTTGTTAAAATCATAATGAAGTGAAACTGATGTGTAAAATTAAGAAATAAAACAATTTATAAAATAGCAATTACGATCTTGCTATGAAGATATATCTCGAAACATGTGCAAATGTGGTCACTTTCATTTTATGCAACACAGATAATACAGTTGTCCGGTTGGGTAATACTTGATTTCAGAGTTTATGAAAGTTTTGGTAAAAATTCAAGTAGCAAAAAATCTATTATTACACAACCCAAGGACTGTATTGTTTTCTCACAGGTGCTTTTCTTTTCTAGATTCGAAAACATGTATTGAAAATTTTTAGAGATCTTTTTTATTTGGATGTATAATAATTATATTACCAATTAAGATATTTTTCCTTTCCTTATTTTAATAATCAATCTATTTTCAACATTTTAAAACATCTTTTGTTTTTATAGATTGAAATGTATTATGCTACTATGCATTTAATGTATCTTATTAACATTATTTACAGTGCAATATAAATTCCTTCACACCTTTCTTTTGAAGCATTTACTGATGATCTAATAATGTTTAACGGTAAAATAAAAAAATGTTATTAGTAAGACCTATAAATGATGTGCATGAAAAAGCTAAAAGTTGTTAATAAAAGCCAGAAAATCTATAAAACAATTTACCTACTTTGCTTCAAGAGATTGGATTGTGTCTGACATAGACTGCGTTTTAGCTTCTAGCTTGGCAATAAGTTCGGTCTTATGTTTAAGGGACCCCTCGCATTCCTGAAATAAGCCACTTTATATACTATCATCAGTCTTCTTGATTGCATTCTTATTTCCTTTACATATAGCATTTTTTGCTACATTCTAATAAACTAAAACAAAACAAAATAAAAAAGAAACATTTAGTTCATAGATTTATATCAACATAGGAAATAATTTTATTCTGCAAATCATATGAACCAAATGCAACATATTAAAGACTTTAAATATACTGGGTCCCACATTATTCTCAACTGAAATAAGATTAACAATAATATTAAATATAAATATTTCTAAAATACAATTTTTTAAAATTGACAGAAAGCACAGAATTTTATTACACAAATTTCTTCAGTTTTCAATTTCAGTAACTTCATTACCTTCTTGTTTGACAATAACAAATTCTTTAGTTTCAAAAGCTGCTACATTCTCAGATTCTGTAGTAACATGACTTTCATTTGCATTTGTATTTGCATTTGCTTTAGTAACTTCCAGGTTACCACTATTACAATTAGCAGCTTCTGAACTTTTACTATCTTTTGATTCAGTTTTAGACGTGGTTGTAAATTTTTTATCGAATGATGTGGGCCTTTTTTCAAATGATTTCCTATCACGATTGGAATCTTTAATTAAATGATTATATTTTTCGAGATTATTGAGGATTTTGCCGATTTGACCAGCTTTAGCTTGTAGACGACTCACCACTTCTCCCTTCTGGGTCAATTCCATTTCACATTCCTATAATTATTTGATATTTCAATATTTTTACTATCTACTTTCCATGCATTAAAACTAATTACATAACATTACACATAAAGAAAAACAAAATAAACCTAACATAGCCAATATTAAAAGTAAACATTCACACTAATTGTTCCCAAATGCATTTTGTATATAAGAAATAACAAGCAATACAATGAAGCTCAATTATCCACATCTTCCTTAGTAAAGTGCAGTACTATCTGAAATTATGTCACTTCTACATCAAAACATACAAGCTGTACATAAAAAATCATTTACAATTAACTAGATTAAACGAACATTAATTAACATTGCTTTGGATAATCAAGCTTTTATTTTTGACTCTTAACACTTTCTCAAGAACCTGGCAAAACATTCTTTAACCTAGAAGAAATGATACCATTATGTCATACAGCAAAACAAATTTCTGACAAATTATTTTAAATATTGTCATCGAAGGCCACACATTATACCTATTTAAAGAGTATCATTAGGGCTTTTCATGTACTAATGATAATATATGTTACTCTCATTTGTTGTTCAGTAGAACTTTCTTAAAAAATGCTCAGGGACCTAAGAAAGCTGTGTTCTTTCATATTCAGGTATTGGTTTATAAAATATTCAGAATGAATCATTTTAAAATGGATATTGAATATGACTGCTTCATAACTACTTTGATAAAAGTAATTAATCTTGTAAAATAATGGTAATTCAGATAATTATTGTCTCATATTATCTCCGTAAAGTCATGGAAAAAGTTATCTACCTTGAATTTCTCTACTGGAAAACATAACAGGGTGGTTGACCAATTTTTTTTTACATGTGAAATTGAAAGTAATTAACAAAAACATTCCCATTGTTTCGACACGTGAAAACACCTCCCACCAGAAACATCATGCCTGATGTAGAATTGTATCATATCGTCACAAGATTGCTTGAGTACATTTATTATCCTATAACAGAGATTGCTTTATCTTGGTTTGGATTAAAAACCAAAATTTTTTCATTGATGTTTCAGCACAAAATTCATTATAATTCATTACCTGGAAAAGTTAAAGTTTTCATATGATATGTAACAAAACCAGTTTGGAACAGTTTTTAAACAAGTAGGAAGTTTGCAACATGAGCACTACTAGCAAATTCATAAACTGTATGAGTTCAAAAAAGACACTTTACATTTGAGTTATTAGTAATATTCTTTGCATGATTGTATTAAAAAATGCAGATTAAAAAATCAAGTTGGCTAGGACCGTTAAGTGCATATAATGAATTCTTTATGCCATTGATATGGCATTATAATATCAATATGTCGAATTTAATGCAAATGTTTATAACTGTCAACTTTTGACATGAACAGCGAGTTGTAAAGTGTCAAGTTTAGAGTCTGTCATGCAAGAAAAGTTTTAATTTTAAGATAAATAAAGAGGAATAAATTAAAAACCCTTCATGTTTACACACTATCTACAAAAAATATCTACACCCTCTCTATTAGTTGTGATTTTTGGGTATATATATATATCTGATCTTTCTTCTAATGTATCTTTGGTATAATGAGCTGATGCAAGATCAAGTCCATGTATAGATAGATATAAGCAAATTTGAATTTATGTTCAGATTTCATTTCCCATACATTATCCTTATTGTTCAAACTGTAAAAAATATTATTTGGAAAAGTTGTACAGAATTGAAAGGTGTTAAATACGAAGTCACAGCCACTTACTGCAAAAAAAAAGTCTTTAACCTGTTAAAGACAAAAATAATATTCTGGGTTTGAATAGTTACCATGAATAAAAATAATAAATAATTGAATATAATATGTCAGATGAATATTATTGTAATAAATGTTGATAATAAATTAAACTTTAATTAACTGCCTGTATATTTTATTAAAGAAACTACTATAAGTTTCAATTTAACCGACTTTTCCCAGTTTTATTCTACCACCCTGTGTATTACAAATGGGCCATTACAATACATTTCTTACTGACGAGTAAATGACTAGAATCTGAAAATTCAAAAAAGTTTGAAACTTCGTCTTGATGTAGAATAATATCCCCTAATAACTTATCCAGTTTTTGTTGCTGCCAAGATTTGGTTTTAAGGGATGAAACATACACAACTTAAAAATTTAAAAAATTGCAAAATTGCATCTAAAATACCATGGAATGTATTAATAACGCCTTTAATGTTTGTTGCTGCTTCAAAGAAATTTAAAGGCATTTCACTTCTTATACCCTCGACACACTGAGAGTTTAATTGTCATTAAAGTAAATGACCATTTAGATAAATTACCATTTCTATTGCTAGCAGACATACACTAACCAGTATTAAAATTGTGAGTTTGCATAGTGATGTGACATTGGCGCACGACAACTTATGATTTTGACAAATATAAACAACAACTTAACCTCGCTTTTTCTTCAATGAAACGTTTTAACATTTGAATTTAAATGGACACAAATGGGTTTTTTATTTATAATTAAAAACATTGTAAAATAACATATATAATATTATTACCTGTTGAACTCGTAGAACGTTGTCATATATCAGCTGAGTGTGAGCGGCCATAAGTATTCATACCCCACAAAATTCAAAAATTAAGGGGATGTTTACCAACAACTGCAGATTGTGTTTCTCAAAACGACATCGGAATTTCAATCACCATTTCGTATAAATGGTGTTTTAAATGATCATTAAGAAAATGATGAAGTGACATACACCAAAATAAATTCCCAATTTAGGGTTAGTGATCATTAAACTCTCAGTGTGTCGAGGGTATTAGAATTGCTTGGAAACAGCAGCAGGCATTAAAGTCGTTATTAATACATCCAATGATATATTTAGATGCAATTTGGTAATTTTTTAAATTTTGAAACCCCCTTTAAAGGGGTGTTTCCATCCTTAAAATTGCTGTGATGCAACAACAGGCATTACAGATACTATTAATGCATCCCACAGTATATGTAGATACAATTTGGTAATTTTTTTAATTTTGAACTTATTTCTTTGAAGAGGTGTTTCACCCTTCAAAACCAAATTTAGGTAGCAACAGAAACCAGATAATTAATTAGAAGATGTTACTCTACACTCAAATGAAATTTCAAATTTCTTTTAAATTTCTGTGTTCTGACCATTCCTTTTCTTGAAAAGCATGTCGTATAACAATTCTTTGCCCATTTTTCATCATTCTATCACTCACAGCAATATGACCAATTATACCCCCTAACATCCTGTATATTCTTCAAGTGACAGTTGCATCCTTGCTTAAAAAGTAATCAATTTGTTTTAACATTCGTTTCCAAGCATTTTAATTGGATTACAACTTGAAAATAATAGTTATGAAACAGTCTATAGTTACACTAGGTCTGTTCGTTTGGATTACACTGCTTACACTTTTGGCACCAAGTCGTTCAATTGGAAAGTGTAATGACTTGCACGATGTTTGTTTGAGTAAGTGTAAATGTACTGAGTGTAAAAAGTATATGCACTAAAGCGTTTGTTTCATTTCATATAAGTCATTACATCTAATTCACTTATCTTACACTCAAGTGTAAAAGTGGCATACGGTAAGAACGCTAATCACAAACAAACAGGCCTAATGTTATTCAGTTAAGTCTTTTGAGGTTAAGAGGGACCAGCAAGTACTTACAATCAATGTTTGTTTTTTATTTTATTTTACAATCCAGGAAATGATATTCTTTTTATAAAAATTAAACATGAGGTGTTTAATTAATTGTGCTTTAAATAGACCTTTCTTGGATTTGACTTTAATTAATAGTACATAAAAGCCAATTAATCTTCTTTATACACATTACTGTTGGTCTAATTGTAAGTTCCTTTTTCGAAAAAATATGATCACGATGAATATCTCTTTTCGTTGTATTGAACAAATAGACCAAGTGGCAACTGTAGTTTGTAATGAAAGCATAGTACATAGGTGACTTCCAGTATGACAAACAATTGCCTTTTGAATGGTCTACCAGGGGCTTACAGTAGGGTGGGGGAAGACAGAGCAAGTTTCTTGGTCAATACTAATCAACTTCTACTTCATTGTAATGTTACCATCCATGTACCTAACAACATAATTAAACTGCCACAAATCATACCAGAAATAACCTATTTACTTCAAAGTCGATCAATGAATTTTAGACACACCAAATTTTTTATGTATATCTATTATATGCTTTCACTACAAACATGATTTTTTTCTTGTACTTGATGATAGGATAAAATACAGTCACAATTAGGACTAAAATACAAAATATCAAAATGACTTCAATCAAGTGAGAAATCAAGACAGTACTATCTCTGCCAAATAGACACTATTGGAAAGACTTTTATTACACAAGTCAAAGACAACTTGTAATAGCCTTAACTCAAGCAATTTTCTCATCTGTTTATCTGCACCAAGTTTTGATATAACAATTTATACTGTTCTAAACTTGGTATTTTTTTTAGAGTATTTGTATATTTCTCTAAATACTTTTATATTTATTCACTCAAGCTTGAGAAAAATTAATTGACAAAAGCCGAATCTACACAAGATTTTTAGTACGATTTAATTCTCTCTGTTTAAGGTTAGGTTTTTGACATATAGTGTCATTATTTTAAATTAGAAATCTGAAAACTAACATCGTTGTCAATGACATCTATAATATAAATCGGTGTCTTAAGAAGAAACATGCAATTCAACTAATTAGAACATTAATCATGTGATAACTATGTATTTTAATTTTACTATCAAGCTCGAGTGAATGAATAATAGAGTAACAATGTAACAGATGAATTTGTCAATATTAGAGTTAGGACATGGATGTCAAAATCTCCTTCTAAGCCAAATTGAATTTTGTACAGTGGAAATAAATTCTTTTTTTTTTTCGAGCATATAACACACATTTTGATATTTGTGACTGACATTGAAGTTCATCATTTTTTTACAGTAAAAAAATGTTTACATGGTTACTAATACAATGTTATAATATTTCAATACGCCTGTGTACAAATGTCAAATTTAAAATTTAAACATTCTGTGAGTTTAAATTTTAATTTTTAATTAATGTGCCTTGGCAACAAATATACTCAACATAAAAAGACTTTGTTCTACTCCTTGCAATATAATATACTAATTTGCAATGATTTTATGAGGTAATATACCATAGGGGAAAATCAATAACTAAGCTATGATGCTAAATTTCGTGAAAATGGTAAATAATTTGACATTTGTCAAAGTTAATCTCAGAATTTACAGTAAATTGATGCTTTTTCTTGTTTTGTGTGAATGACAACAAACAAAAGATTTTGTTCGATATCCATGCACTATCATTGCTCAGAGAGTCAGCCTTTTTTGCAGCACTTGACTTGCACCTCATGCTTTAAATTTCAACTTCACGCCTAAAATTCACAATTCATGTCAAGTCAAAATTTTGGGTTAGTTTACTGATATTTAGAGATAAAAAATTAAACTATCTTTTTAAATTTAAATTTAGCTTATTCAAATTTGTAGATAGTGATTAAATTTATGTTCCTGTTTTGAAAATAGTATGTAGTTTTTTGTAAAGAATTTATAAAATATTCCACACATACATTTTTGTAAAAGTCTCTCGAGATTGTAATTTGCAAAATGTTCAAAATTTGACGTAATTTAATGTTTTTTGTAAAAGTGAAGTAAATCTGTAGGGTAGACTATAATTAATTATGTAGAATTATGTATACTAAGTAGATGCAATAGGGATTTTTTGCAAGTCAAATTATAAAACACAGTATGATAACATCTTGGTTGCTTATCAATGCTGCAATAGAATACATCTTATTGTTCTAAACTACCTTTTTGACTGAATGTCATATTTATTAACATACTTGTGACATTTTAGGTTTTTACCTCCCACTACTTTCCCACCAGTTTCGCGCACGCAGTTATTGCAACGGAGGGGCAAATGCATCGTGCGAATGAGTACATCAAATATAATTATTTTATTTTGGTTAGCTTTGTTGAATTATACTACTACTATTATTTATTTATCTTTTTGCAGAATCTAATTACATTTTTCGTTTTTTTTGTGTTAATTAATATAAATATATATTTATATTTGTTTTTTTAATTCAGTTGACGTTATTTGATTTGATTTGATCGAAAATGAGTAAAAACCGCATTGCTCGTGGTTCATTTCGTATGTCGTCGTCCGCATGGCCCGCCTACCGATACGCATCATTGTTACTGAGGGTTGATTTTCAAATTCCTACCTAAAATGTCACAAGTATGTTTATTAATGTTATTGTATATATGACATGCAAAACTCCCTATTGACAATTCTAGACATTTTCCAATGAGAACTTGACTATTTCTGTAATTATCTCCATCTTTTAAAATGAGTAGTTTTTAACTAAGCCAAGTTCTCACAATTTTGCACAAGGCATTTAAACACATAAGTGTATGAAGACACAGATTCAATGTCCATTTAACATTTAGATTCAAACATCCATTTGACATTTAGAATTTATGAATCCAAATTTCTAAGAATGCCAACTCCCCAAAACATTAATATACAAAGTGTTCCAAAGAAATTTTGACATTTGTGTCTTAACTCTAACAAAAGATTGGCATTTAGGAACTCTACTAAACACCACTTGCTCTGGCAATACAACAAATAACAAATAATTTCTCTATATCAATGCACTATTGAAATTAATGAAATAAAACTACCTAAATATGATATCAAGTTATCATATTTTGCACTAGTGGTTATTCATATCTTGAGAGATACCACCATAATATACAGGGTGGTCCAAGATTTCGCTTTAGTAAGATAATAGCATTATGTTAGGAAATAGAAACAAATTGAAAGCAGAAAGCAACATAATGCCTCTGGAAGCATAGCCTAAAAATATTTTGAACTATATAGGGTGTTCGACTTTGTGGCAGCATCTTACTTTATTTTTCAAATGGAACACCCTGTATATTACTTCATTTTTGGATTCCCTATTACATTTAGATTCATTTTTATTAACCATATGTTTGGTCTAAATTGCGCCGTTTTCGAGATATTTAATATGTTTTGAAAAAATTTAGTTTTACATTGTTTTAGAAATTTTGAATACCTCTGGAACTAAATAGGATACGAAGATATGGTTTGATCATTGTGTCAAATATGGGTTGCTACATTGATTGTGTTACCAATGACTTTGTTAAAGATTACTATGGTCCCATTATGGATCATTAAAAATGAAGATCTTCAATCATGGATAACTTGATATTTTTAAATAGAACGATATGAGAATTTTTGTTTAATCAGACTTAAAATTTAATTTTCTTTCATTTTTATTTAATGGTCTTTGGGTCTATCTGCGGTGGTTTAAGGGTTATTTTATAAAAACGCTAATTTTGTTAATTTAAATAACCATATTTAGTAAAGAGGGCTGTGTTTAGAAACAGTAGTTGCAACTAACATTTGAATTATGCATATGTACATGTACATTTATATTTTCTTTTGTGTTTTGAACAAAACAAAAGAAAGGGATTCTAGCAATTTTTAACAAAACAGTACTTACTACTACATTACATGTTGCAGGTCATCTTACAAGGCCATGACGACCAATTCATCGTCAATATGTATTATGAAGATGGTTTGTAACGTGACGAATGCGCTGGTGCGCCATCGTGTTGAAAAATTACTGTATTTTTTAAGCACAGCCCTCTGCTTACAAAATACAATACAACAAAAGGCACTATGTTGCTTTCTGCTCTCAATTTGTTTCTACTTCCTAACATAAAGCTATTATCTTACTAGAGCGGAATCTTGGACCACCCTGTATAAATAATATAATGACACAAACACAATCTTCCCAAATATATAAATATTATGTAAGCATTGACTATTGTACCTCCGTACAAAAAAAATATTAATTTTTGATCACAATATCTATTGCTAGTCTCTATTCAGGGACTCTGTGTTACTATATAGAATGCAAAACTGGCTGTATTTAATAAAAGTCAAGTAATAATCTAATTCAAACTTTGAAATATTATTAGGCTCTTAATAATTCTGTAAATCACTTGGATGTTCAGAAGTTTTTGGTAAAAACATGATAATTTGACACCATATTTATATGGTCACACAAAAGAATATGCAATTCTAAATTATATTTCTTTTTTCTAGGATTTCAAGTTGCTGTATAAAAAGTTGAAACACACCATGCATGTATTACACTTAAAACTGAATGGAAAAATTAATTTTTAAATTTTTACAACTGCTAATACCTTGTACTAGAGTAATTACCGTTTTTGGTGACATAAACCAAAAACTGTTAAATGTCACAATATTGAATTGTCAGTGACATTTGTAAATTTGTTGAGAATGTCCAATATTGGTAATAAAAGGGCTCTACATGCCTAAGCTCAAGAAATAGTTTGCAATACATTGTACTACATGCAAACAACTTTTCCTGATGAATGTTTAGCAAAGATTAAATAATGTGTTTTTGAATGCATGAAAGTATCGATAAAAACTATCAAAAGAATTTTAAGACAATGTAACAGTTACCTACTAATTTAGAGGACTACAAATTGAATGATATCAGAAATATAATCTGCAATTTTCATCTCACTGAAAGATGTAGAGCAGGGGTCCCCAACACTATGCCCGCGGGCACCATGGCGCCCGGCTACCGTTTTACGTGTGCTCGTCGCTGTACGACCACGATAAAAAAAATTTGTTCTCAATAAAATGTTATGTAAAAATATTTTGACATTTTTTTTTAATATTTAGTAATGAATTAGAATTAGAGAAATATACGCGTATTTATTTTCTTATTTAGGGGATTTTCTAACAAACGTCAGCAATATAAGATTTACAGTTGTCAGATAACATCATCAGAAGAAGAATACATGCCATTTCAAAAGACATGCAAACTCCGTTAAGAAGTAATTTGGAAATATATGACTGGTCCTTACTACAATTTGAAGAGTCAGCAGATTTATCAGACACAGCACAGTTAGCAGTCATGGTGAGAATGGTATTTAGTAACTTTACTGTAAAAGAATCTACTGAAAATATTACCGAAGAAAGGACAAACAACAGGTGAGGAAGTCTATAACGTATTTAGAGCATAATTATGCAGAGTGGATAGATATGCCTCTGCACATGCTGTCAGCGATAACTACAGTAATGGTTAGTAATATCGATGAATTTGCAAGAAAGATAAATCATTTCCAAACTTTATGTCCTATCGCTGTATTATCCACCAGGAAGCTCTGTGTGTTAGAATACTATCCTTCGGACATGTCATGAAAGTAGTTACAAAAATAGTAAACTTTATTCGAGCAGCCCCTTTGCAACACCACCTTTTCAAGGTCCTACTAGAAAATCCTGAAGATTCTGATTTTATTTTGCATACTGAAGTACTTTGACTCAGTAAATGCAAAGTTCTTACAAGATTTGTAAATTAAAATGAAGAAATAGAAAATTATCTCAATACCAAAAATTTTATTGAACTAACGGATTCTTGCTGGCTGGTGGATTTGGGTTTTAACACAGCCATAATGGAAAAATTGAATTATTTAAACTAGGAGCTGCAGGGAAAAGACAAACATATTAGCTATAATGATAGGGTCTGTAAACTTGCTTAAAGCTAAACTGATATTGTGGATGAAGTCCCTTGTGCATTTCTCAAAAATGAAAAAAAAATGATAGGCGACGCTAAAATTGACTTATCATTTGTTATCAACTTTCAATTACTTCAAGACCAGTCTAAAACGCGATTTCAACAGTTTTTATCAATTCTTTTACTTGCCAAGTAAATGTTTTGTTCAAGTAAGGGCACAAGAAGTGGAGCTAGAACCTTGTCCTAAAATCAAATATATCAGATGAGAACTTCTGGAATATAATTGACACAAACAAATTTCCATTCTCGAAAAAACTATCATAGAAGATAAAATCTTTTTTCGGCTCCACAGACTTAGGTAAATCATTGTTTTCAACAATGAATATCATAAAATCAAGGAACAGATCTCAACTAACAGATGAACATCTTGATGATTGCTTACGAGCAGGAATATCATCATACTCTCCTAATTATGAAGCATTGGCCAATGAAATGCAGTACCAAAGATCACATTGACTTTGATATTTATATTTTTTATAAAGAATTTTTGTATGTAAACTTTTGTATGTATTATTAAATAATAAATTATTTATTTTACATAAGAATATAAACAATAATTTTTATATGTTCAAATTATATTTTTGGAATTAAATTTTTTGTTTGTATTTTATGTGTATTTTATGCTCAACTATAGATTTACCATGAAAAAATAAATGGTGCCCACTGCTCGACCGATACTCTAGAATGTGCTCTTAGATACAAAAAGGTGGGGGACCCCTGATGTAGAGTAACCAGTGGCGACCCATTATAAGGAGCCAAGGAGTCATGGCACCACCACAGACATTTCATTTTTCAATTTGCAAAAAATAATTTATACTCTTAAAATTTTCTCCTTTAAAGTCTGACCTTTACCAGAGATTAAAAAATTAAAAATTGCTATTTTATAAATATAAATATACTGAACAAGTGAACACAGCGCGTACAAAATGATAAAAATAAAAGTTTGGTGCTAATCAAAGTGTGGCTCCAATGTGGCTATAGACTTCAGCAGGGGCTGGCAGGTGAGGAAGGGTGTTTGCAGTTAGCAAAATGGTTGAGCCAAACTACAAGTGGCTCCTGCAGTTACCATCGATACACAGTGCAGGTATGTTGTACTAGTTACGCTACGCTCGTTATGAAACTTGACGTCAAGTGTGAATATATAATAATAAAAATAAATATAAAATTAAAAGTAAATCAGTAAAATATTGTACACATTAATAACAATTAGAATATATTAAACATTTGCAGTAATGACACTTTTTTTAATGTTATCTCTAAACTGTTTAATATTGGGTGGCTTTTGTGTTGCATCTGGCAACCTATTAAGTATCTGAATTCCTTTTACAAAAATTGATTTGCATGTAGTTTTGTTGCTAACATATGCTATCCGATAATCTGTAGCCGTTCTAGTTATGTACCGATGTATTTCATTATTTTGTATGAAAATGTCATTGAAATATGTCGGTTCTGTTTTCTCAATAACTTTATAAATAAAAATTAGAAGATTTTGAATAATTCATTGTACCGGTATGAAATTCAAAGTATTATGTAAGTGTTCAATTGGTGTATATCTATTAGACCTTGTAATGACAGGAATTCCGCAATTTTGTAGCCTTTGCAGCCTCTGTAGCTGAGTCTCGCCCACCATAAAAAAGACAGAGCTACAATAATCGAAAAACGGTTATTATTTACGCTACGCCCGTTTTGAAACTTGAGGTGAAGGGTGAATGTAAAGTGCAATACGAACGCAATATGTGAGCTTTTAAAAAAATCTTTTTCTACCTATTCTTTGGAAGAAAAGATTGAAATAAAAGAACTCGGAAGACCTCTGCTAGATTTAGATATTTCGAAAACACAGGGTGTCTTCACTTCAAAATCCAGTTCTAAAGGACGAATCAGAAATTTAACAGAAAGGTTTATTCCAAAAAAAAGATTTGCAATGTGTACTTAAAAAATTTTATAACCCTCCCCCACACATTGAACCGCAAAGCCATGGCTCTATCACCGCACAATACTACGAGCCACCACTGAGAGTAACAATAGTACATTTAACTGAGACATTTAAATAAAAGAATTATATTTTTAGATGAAACTTACATTCATGCAGGTCATACTACTTCAAGATGCTACAAGGACAACTCATGAGAGTTTTTTTTCTAAGATTTCTATAGCCTGAAGTATTGAGACTGCCATCTTATCATTCAGACCTTAATCCAATAGAAAAGGTCTGGAAAATAGTTAAAAATAATGTTGCCAAGAAATTTAATGAAAATATTTGGAGAAACTTGTGTAATTATGTAAAAGCAATTGAAGACACATATTTAAGTAATGAACATCATCTAGAAGTAAGGGTTCCACAAGTAATTATAAATCTTGATGAGAATACTTCAAGTGATGACAGTAATTTTAAATTTTAAACTATTGTAATTGGTGAATAAAGAGTCTGTATTGTAAATTAACTGATTTTAATTAACTCTGTAATACTCCATTAAAATCTACTTAATTTGTTAGTAATCATTTTTGTTAACTTTTTTAAAACCTCCTTTAATTTTTCCCATTTGCAACATTTATGGAAAAATTGACAATAACCTTTCAATTTTGCAACATTTAACAGTTTTTTTGTTGTCACCACTAAATATGGTATTTACTTTATCAGGAAAGTCTGGAATATATATACAGTGTGCTGATTAAGTATTGAACAAATTCAATAACTCAAAAGATATTAATGTAACGATTTAAATTGTTGGGCATCTTTTAATATTATGCACAAATCAATGACGTCATAATTATTTGACCAATGACATCATCGATATATTTTTTTTTAAATGGCAATCCCAAAATATTTTTGCAGATTATTATTCGCCATTGAATTCTGTGTACAATGATCTTTAAATTTTTCAAATTTGCTCATGCTTTTCGGGGATTTTATTTTTTTTGTTTAGAAACTTTAAAATATTCTAAATGGTATTTCAACTATTTAAATCTAGTACACTTGATTTAAATTAAATTACAAAATCAAGTCACATCAACTTGATTTTACCTATGTCATCTAGTTAGATTTCTGTCATTTATTATTTGAATCTCGATATTATTATTTGTTGTAAATACCAAAATTTTTAACAAACAAGGACGATGCATTTAACAGAGCAGGAAAGAACAGAAATACTGATAATGATCGGCTGCAATGGACAAATGCAAACTTGATTTTTTAATTTAATTTGGTAATTGTTTGATATAGCTATCCTAGGAAAACGCCGTTTTCAGAGCAAGTTTTTGGTATCAGGAGATACAGAATTACTCACAGAACACAATTAGGTGGCCGGAAGTAAAGAAAATCAATTGAATCTTGGAGAAACTGACGAAAAACAAACACGATTTTTAAGCACATCTGAGGTTATGTTGCGCGATAGAAACAATGAAGTTGGCAACTAAATCAGCTGCTGCACACATTACCAACCCCCTACTGCAACATGACCCGTGTATAAGAATTCCACACCAAGCGAGAGGGTGATTAGGTTGGAAGTAATTAAACATTCATTTTTTTAAAAATTCCACCCCAATCTTGTGGGGGGCCGATTTGAATGAATGAATTCATTCATGCTTGCGCGGGGTCAATATTCTCCAGGTGATTTAAGGAAATTGAGTTGTGGTACTGTCGGTTGGTACACTGTCGGGGAGTAGTAGGAATGAAGCCGCGATATTATGGTGTCATGGCAGTTGGTGTGCTTGTGAAGTGTCAAATTCGTCGGTTTTAAAAGTTTTTTTAAGTTTTGGTGTCAGAGAGGCCTTCCGTAGGTGTCTTTTGATTCTTGCATTAGTAAGGTTGAATTTTTACTGTAGAAGTTAATTCCTAGGGGTAGCTGTATCGAACTGTTACCTTTAATTTAAATCAAGCGTACTAGATTTAAAGAGTTGAAATACCATTTAGAATGTTTTAAATTTTCTAAACAAAAAAAATAATATCTCCGAAAAGCGTGAGCAAATTTGAAAAATTTGAAGATCATTGCACACAGAATTCAATGGCGAATAATAATCTGCAAAAATATTTTGGGGTTGCCATTTAAAAAAATTATCAATGACGTCATTGATTTGTGCATAATATTAAAAGATGCCCAACAATTTAAATTTTTGTCTCTTTTCGAAATATGAATATTTTTCGAGTTATTCAATTTGTTCCATACTTAATCAGCACACTATAAATCAAACCATATTGGAAGTGAAGGTTAAAAACATATAGAATATACATACATACAGTTCATTCCAAATCTATTCAAACAGTGAGCACCAAAATTAGTGGAAAAACAATCCTGAGGGGTAGCTAAAGTCTTATTCTATAAATGCATTTTTTAGTAACAAAAAGTGTAAGTGTTTGTCAAAAATATATCACAGTTATACATTTTATTTTTCTGACCATTTGGATAGATCTGAAATGAAGTGCACATCATACATCTAAAAAGTGGTAATACAAAATGAAACAAATATGTGAATAGAAAAGACACAAAATTAAAATTGTATAACTGATAACTGAAGGAGTAAAAATGTTAATTAAACCAGGAAGAGAAATAGAAGGATAGAAGAAACATTAGACCAGTTTAGGAGTTACTTCCTCTGGTTTAAATCTTGTAACCTTAAAATGATCTTAATTTATAGAGATGTAACTAGCAATAGAAAAATTAATTCAAACATGAAATCATTCTTCAGTTTTATTACCAGCTCTATCAAAACATATAGTATATAAAAAAAATAATCATAGTTTTATATGTGTTATAACATATCTTACTAAATATATTAGAATGACTTGGTTTTGAAAATTTTATTCGAGACGACCAACCAGCCTTAAATAACAATATTTACATAACTATTCTTGGTATCAAAACAGGACTTAGACCATTTGAATTCCATTTCAATGAGCTACAAAGATATGTTAGAAAATAAATTACAATTTCTGTGTTGATCCCCTTTAAGTACTTTCCACAGTCCAGGTTATACATATTGCAACTTTTTTTTACAACAACTAGAAATCACATTACAAATGCAATTCCTAAGAATTCCTAGAAATGTTTATATCACTTATAGAAACTTCTTGTACTGTTCTTAAGCCTGTTCTTTCAAATCATAAGCATGTTGTAATCAATAATAATAATAATAATAATAATAATAATGCATATTCATTCACATACTTAATGAGAAATAGGAATCAATGTATTATTAAAAAGAAAACCATACCTGCAATTTCTTATACATTTCTAAATTAATTAGTTTGATGTCATCAAGCTGACGCCTTAAGGAAATAATGGTATCCTGTTTCTCATGAATATCTTTTTCAAGTAGCTTCATGGCAACTTCCATTTCAGCTTTGATGCATAACTATTGTTATACAAGAAAACAAACTATTTATGTAAAAATGTCTAGACAGCTAAAACATTAGCATTACCTGAATCTCCAATTCTTTATCAGCTTCTTGTCTCAATCGCCGTTCTTCTTCTAAACGCTGTTGAAGTTCTGAAACGTCTTCTGTTAGCATTTTTGAATTATCGCCACTCTTATCGCTTGAAACTTTCATTAAACGTGCATCAGTGCAAATGTTCAATACATCTGGTTCATCTTCACGTCCTAGTTCTTTACGTAGTTGACGGTTTTCATCATACAATGTAAGTAAACTATTCTTAGCTATTGCAAGATCTTCTTTCATAAGAGCATTTGTTGTGGTTAATGATTCTACTTTTGCTTGTAAATTTGTAACGGTTGCACTAAAATATAAAATCTTGTTATATATTCTGTAATACTACTTAGAATTTCTGCAAACATAAAGAAGTTATGCATCATTAAAGATTAAATGCAGTTTTTTTCAACCTTTTACCTAGAATATGTTTATCATACTTGAATTTTCTTCATATGACAAATAAAAGACAATGTTAACACATTCATGAAAGTAAGTTTTTTTTAAATCGATTGTAATGAGTTTCAAACTTTGTAGGACATAGCATAATTATGTAGTTAACAACAGTTTATGCAACTATTTACACTTATTTTAGTTAATTATAATGTTTGTCAACACTTCATATACCACATAACTAAAAAGATGCTATTAAACTACTACTAACTTTAAATGTCGATTCAGTTCTTCGATGTAATTTTTCTGATCTAATACCGTAGTCATATTATCATCATTCTGTTGTTCATCGATAGGTTCACCTGTCATTTGATGGGAAGAACGAAGGTATAAAGAAAAGTCTATGACTCCTTGAGGACAGTCCAAATCTTCTTCCTGTTAACCATTATTTTGTAAGTTAGTACAACAATCTTTATTAGCATTAAAAACTGAATGTCAACAAACTTACTTTGACACACAAATTGCAATCAATTACATTAAGCCCCACCAACAGTCCTATAATAATAACAGCTTCATCACTAAGCATTAATGCATCTGGTTCAAAATATTCTGCTAAGGCTTCTTCTTTGTGATCCAATAGAACTTTTAAGTAATCAGCTAATTTTTTTTGCATAAGTGCTAATCTAAGCCATGCTCTGGCTCTGCCCATGTGTGTCCTAATAAAATTAAAGAGTTTAGAATTATCTTAAAGTATTGTTTTTATTTAAATTGTTATCAGTTTTATTGAATTTATTTTGAACTTTAGAAATGCACAGTATATTAAAAGCAGAAGGTCTTAAAATAGTAGGTAGCCTAAAACATACACTATCAAGCAAAATTGAATAAAACAATTTTTTTATTGTATATAAGGACTAGAACGAAAAGTTCTGTCATTTTCATATAAATCTTAGGTCAAAACGAACAAATTAATTTGCATGTAGAAAGATGTTTTAGCATGGCAAGACTTCAGCGTGTAAAATATTAGTATTGTCAGTTAAATGTAAATATTTAAAGCTCAACGGGAAACCCATGTGTTCAATCCAGGAGTCCGATGCCACCAGTTCGCAAAAGAATTTTCTTTGCCTTTTCATATTGTCTCATATTTGTTTGTAAGAGATCTGACAATATTGTCTTCATTGTCACGATGTGCAGAAGTTATAAAAAATGGTTATGCTCCTCCATACTGAATTATATTTAGTTAGAGTTACAGAATATTTCTTTACTTTTGTCCTTGAAAAAATAAAACTGTATAAAAATTGAGGTTATGTATTTATTTCCTAAAATTTTATGACTGGGCCTAGAAAAGGTTGATATTAAATACAATCTGAATAATCTTGAAGAATACATTAATAATAATTGAGTATTTCTACAAAGATCATATTTCTTTACTTTCAGCTGATAGTGTATGTCAATTTTATAAAATTCATTATAATCCCAATTGACAAAAAAGTTATCAAATTTCTTGAAACCTTTGTAGGTATCATAGACTTATTACATATATTTCAAGAAACAAAAAATTTCAAGCTTATTTCCAAGATGATCAACATCTAGAAAATGTGACAATCAATTTTGTTCACATTTTTTAATAAGCATTATGACTGTCTAGGTTTGAAGACATTCTGCTCACTCGGTATATTAAAATCCTTACCGAACAGTTGGTAAATCTCGAACACTTGCTGTAATATCTTGAGCTTCAGGAGAGTATTTTTCGACCATTTGCAATATGTCCCACAGCTCTTTTTTTGGACCCAAAAGACCCTAAAACGATGTAACAATAAGAAATTTAAAATTCTACAAATACCTGAACCTAACCTTTTTAGGACGTAACCCATGTCGCAAAACATGCTCAAGTACAATAAAGAAATGTTGTAGTGGCATATGATCAGAATCCAGCATGCGGCCATAACGAAGAGATTGTTCTATAAGTTCTTTAACAACTAATTTACTAATATTAACTAAATTACTCCGTTCTATAACTACAGGGTCTCTACCTGTAAGAAAAAGAATAAAATAATAGTAGTAATACAAAAGGTTATCTATTTTTACTTGAATGCTTTAAATAAGCATACCAAAAGGGTACGTGGGAATTTCGGGCGATGGACTCGAAAGGGGTTGTAATGAGTCATGCACATTAAACTCCACATCATGGAGTTCTTTGAGGCATAACCATTCGCCGTCGACAGATACCCTAAAGTTACATAAGTAAATAGTATCTTGTGCTCCTGCCATATCTTGTTCCATAGCGGTGTCGCCGCCTTCCACCATCCCTTGAGCTTTCATGTGCACACACAAAATTGAATACTATCTCAATCTAATACTCTTTCTGTATCATTATTTTTAAATTACGCATTTCTTTTTAACATCATCATTACAGGTTCTAGAAATCACGCAACTAGCCGAAATAAACGGGGGATGCCGTTTTATACATACTCAAATTTATTGATTTCAGAGGAGTTGATAGGTAACTGTTGAATATGTGTATAAAAATCAATACTCCCGCTATGTCTTTTACAGTGCTGCCATCTGGATGAACAGCTGAAAAACAGCTCAATTAAAAACAAGATGCGTATTTGTTTTAGCGGAAAAGTTTCCAGAATTTAAATAAAGAGAACTTAGTAACAAAATCGGTAAATTTACTCTTTTTACGGAAAGATATTTTATGGTATTTTACACAAATTTATAATGCATCGGCTCAAAATATGAAATTTTAACGTAAGGGTCCATTTTTACGATCAAGATTATATGTAAAACCAGCGTATAGAGTCTCTATGTGCTGGTAAAACTAAAGTAAAACTAACATATACTATTTCAAATCTGTCCGAACTGTAACCGCAAAGTCGGTAGAAAAGCAGCTCTGACATGACCGCTATTCTTCTATAAATATTCTTTTTAGTAGCCGACGTTGCTAATGGCGCCCTTTACCAAGAATATGTCAAGGTTATCTAGGTATTTCATTGATATAGGTTAGATTTGGATTAAAATACATCTACAACGTAAAACAATTCGATAGAATAATGGGATGCTACACGCTATTCTCAACATAAAGTAGGCTTTTCTATCCTCATTTTAAGATTTAATTTAGACAAGAAAAGAAATATACATGATCCGTCAAAAGCACCGCACACATGCTTCTAGATCCATAAATACCACTTTATGAAAAGATTACCCACAAGAAGATAAAGAATAATTCTAGGGCAGAAAAGTTTCTTTTTAATTTGCGACTAACCCTTATATTAAGGGTATAATATAATTATCCTTACAGCTGAAATTTCTATATTTTAGGAGTCAATCGAAAATCTTTGTTTTCTGAAACAGCAGAAGCGTTTCTGCCATAGAATTATGCTTTATCTTCTCATTTTTATTATTACTTACCTACTTTTTGTAAGCCACGTGTCGTAAAGTGGATGCTGACGGATTTAAAAGCTGCGTGCGAGACTTCTGTCAAATCCTGTATGTTATTTACGTTGTATTTGCAGTATAATATTGATGACGCTGTTTTGTTAACAAATTACAATTTCTTTAACTACATTCTTTTGTCCTGAACAAACTGAATGAACAAAGCTTTCACTTCAGTTAGTTCAGCAAAAGAAAAATAAAGAAAGTTTGAGGTTAAGTCAATTAAGTAAACGCGTTGATCGCAAAAATATTTCGATCTCGAAAGGCAAAGGTGTTTCTAAATGCAATCACTTTTTAGTCGTAGGTGCAAATAATGAACGTTGCCGAAAGAATGTCAAACTGAATGGATTCATTTAGTAACCACCAAAACGTTAGCACCAAAAACGTGCAGTCACAGCAAATAGTTTTGTATTATTTAACCTAATTTTCAAAAACAAATCAATAATCTAAAAACCTCAAATTCAATGTCCAAATTGCACAAGAACCATGAAATTTTAGTATTTCATTTTTTAAATATAACATAAAATTATTAGGCGTCGCATTTACTGATAGTCTGTTGCGCAATATTAAATTTCATTGAAAACACCGATACTTTCGAAAATATTGGCAGTTTTCCATTTCGGTAGTTTCAAAAGACGCCATCTTTTGCCAAACAAGAAATTGCTTGGTAGATCAAAGTAGTTTTTATTTTTAGACATGCACAAACTACAGTTCCTATATATGTAATATAGATAAGAGGTGAGCAAAGTCAGGACTGCACTATGGGCTAGATCGCAATTCTAGCTGGCCAAACTTCAAAAATCGATTGTAATAGACCCGGATGTGTTTCATATGGCCTAAAACTAATGTTCCAATTACATATTGCTTCATTTATCATTTTGACGAAACAGTATATCCACGCAAACTAGAACCTTTCTCTTGTTTATGATGACTCCTCTATTCAATGTTTAAACATCTCCAACAGCTAATTTATGTATTTGCAGGTTCATTTTGTGTATTTCAGTGATTTTCAGTTTTTTCAGTAGTTTACTGTAGATATTACAGAGATTTGAAAATACAAATTATAAAAAAGAATTTACTATTTCCAAATTCAATACAGGGTGTTAAAAATGCAGAAGATAGTAGAAGTCTAGTTCTTTTGCACTGTCTTATCTGTTGCCTAGTTAACAACACCTGAAAAAAAAGATCGCCCACTTTTGCCCATTTTTGTTTTTATCAATGAAAATGTGCCTAAATACAACGTTCTTACTCGTAACAGAGACCTCAGAATTTCAAAACAATTTTCAATTTTTTAATTTTTCCAAAATATTGTATAATATAATTATTTGTGTTACAAAGAAAGAAAGTGATACCTTGCTTCCCTTCGGCTCGGGAACTAATGACACACGCGGGAAAAAAGACACTTTCTTGCAGTTTCACATTAGCTTTGGTATCCATGGTATCCAGAACGTATCAATAAAAAAAAAGCCAAATAAAAATTGAACAACAGGGAGGATAAATTACTTTGTCTCCCGCTCAGATACAATCGTCAACTACCAGCCACAAAATGAGAGTAGAAAAGCCTACTTTCTATTAAGGTCGACAAAAAAATTAAGTATTTGTTTTATATTTTTTAATCTTTCTGAAATATACTGCTCTATTACCCAAATCTTTTAATATTCCTTATTTTCAATATGTCAATTTAAGCCAATTTACAGGGAAAAAATGTTATCTGGCTAAAACCGTGATTTAGCCTACAGTGTATTGTTTTAATTGGTGGATCACTTTTGTAATTCAAAAGCTTTTAATTGGTGGACCAATCTCTTGATCCATTCTTAGACAAAGAACCCACTGCAGATTTCCTTACCTCACAGTGGCAAAAGGTATCAACTGAGAAACATAACGTGATACAAGAATTGTCAGTCTACCGGCGTAGAGTGATCGCAACAAGATGTTGCAAATTCGCAAAGTTGATTTGTCAAAATGACGTAGTCTGACCACTTAAAATGGGTTTAAGTTTTCTTCCGTTCGTCATAGATTGAATTTTAAAAATGATTTGAAAAGTATCGTCTATTAAATTTTTCATCAATGGATGTATAACACAATGCCTTGCATTTTATCTCATGTACGGTAAATCGCTGTAAAGTGTATTATGTACTAAAAACAGAGATAGAGTTTACGTTTAAGCTGGCTTTTCACCTTGAAATAATTTCTTTTGGGAATTTTGCTTCAAATAATTAGCATAATTAGATGATGACATTTCACATTGGGAACTTACGATCAATTTGCAAACAGCGATGTTAGAATTGTTAGTTTAGATTTTGAAAGACTCTGTCAAGCATTTTGTGACTTCTGGTGCTCGGCAGACTGGCGGTTATCAAATCAGGTTACTTAACTGAATAGATTGTCATTGGAATTTTCTTTGTCGACGATGAAGTACGTAGTTGTGGAAATTTTCGTTTTTTAAGTTAATCCGTCAGACACTTCGTGACTGAAAATCGAAGGTAGACTGAGGCATATGAATTATAATGGCGAAAACTACATTGTACTACAATTTAGTTTATCTTTGCCGACGATAATGTAAGCAAATCTGGAAAAAGTCAACTTTGCGCATTTGTATCATCTTGTTATGACCGCTCTATATCGGCAAACTGACGATTCTGGTATCTCACGTTTCTCCGTTGATACCACATGCCAAACCTTTTGCAGTTTATGATATAAGTAAATCTGCAGTGGGCTTTCTGTCTATTGATAGACGAGCAATGTAACATACTTCACTTGTTGTTATTCAAAAGTGTATCGCTTAGTATTTTCGTTAACAGATTGAGTTCCAACGATCTAAGGTACTTGATGCGGTACATTGCTGAAATCTGCTTAGAATTTTCTATTAAAAAATAGCAGAATCCAATTCACATCCATAAGAAAAAATATACTTGGGAATGATTCTGGAAAATCGAAACGTAATATGAAAATTTGGATAGGCGTCAAGTAGTAAAGACAAAAAAGTGCGCGAGAAAGTTTTTTCCAATTTTGGAGATTTTCATTAATAAGGAAGTTATCGCCAAAAAATGAAAATCAAAAGATTCCCCTTTTTAAGGTTATTTCAAAAACACAGGAAGCTAGATCGAATTTCTCTTTAGATTATTACTGAGCATCCATCTTGTATCTCTTATAGCTTCAGAGATCCTAATCGTAAGCTTCGAATTTGAATAACTTACATTAGAACCGTTTTGAATTAGGTTTTCTAAATTGTTAATTTTTACACTCCATCAAAATATAAAAGAATACAACTTAAAAATTATTTAAACAATAACGTGTAGAAAATATGAAAAATAGAGACATCAGTGTAAGGACAGTCGAATCCACTAAACGGCTTGACATACATTTTTTTTAAACTATCATTGGAAAGCTAAATAATTATGCTAAAAGTTTTATTTGAAGCGAAATCTCCAAAAAAAAATTATTTCAAGGTAAAAAGCCAGCTTAAACATTAACGGTATCTTTGTTCCTAGTACATATAAGGGTGATCCAAAATTCCGCTCTAGTAAGATGATAGCTTTATGTTAGATACAAACAAATTGAGAGCAGAAAGCGACATATACCTCTGGAAGCATAACCTAAAATATTCTGAACTATACAGGGCGTTTGATTTGTTTGTGGCAGTATCTTACTTTATTTTTTCAAATAGAACACCCTGTATATTACTTCATTTTTGGATTTCCTATTACATTTAGATTCATTTTTATTAACGATATGTTTGGTATAAATTGCGCCGTTTTCGAGATATTTATTATTTCTTTGAAAAAATTTAGTTTTACATTGTTTTAAAAATTTTGAGGTTACCTCTAGAACCGAACAGGATAAGAAGATACGGTTTAGTCATCGTGTTAAATACGGGCTGCTGTATCAATTGTGTTGCAAAAAGATTACTATGGTCTTATTATGGATCATAAAAAATGAAGATCTGTATATGCTTTTCATATCATTTTTAAAATTCAATCTTATACGAACAGAAGAGCCCATTTTAAGTGGTCAGACTACGTCTTTTTTAAAAGTGTTACCTTTGCGAAAATTGGCATTCGCTGGTTATCGTCCGGGAACCTTTCACCGACAACACTGTTAATTGTTGTTTGTTCCTGAACACAAGGAATAAACGAAAGGGCAGCACTTTTAGAAACAATCAAAACACGTGTACAGGGTCCGGCAATATGAACAACCCATTTTACTTAAATAGCTTATAAAAATTTATTGACTTTAACATCAAAACAAAGGAACATGTATTCTTAAAACTGAAACGATGAAACTTTATTAAGCTTTAAATATGGTGTCGCAAATGACCGCTATTTTCTTCAATACATTCTTCCAACTGCGTGGCGAATGTTTGCATAATATCTTGAAGAACCTGCCGAGGAACAGCATTGATTTCATTTGAAATATTCGTTTTCAGCTTCCTTAAATTTCTGGGTTTATTCGCAAACACTCTGTTTTAAATAGCCCCAGAGAAACTGATCTGGGGCTGAAAAATCCGGAGCTCTTGCTGGCCATGGAATGGTACCATTCCTAGAAATCGACCTGTTTGGAAAGGACTGTTAAAATATCCATGCTTATTCTTGCTGTATGATTTGTTGCACCGTCTTGTTGAAACCCAGTAATATCCAATTTCTTTTTGAATTTGCGGTAAAAAGAATGTCTGCAGCATTTGACGTCGAAAACAACTTTGAAGGGCTATTATGGATTTAAATTCAATAAATTTATCGACAAGAAATACACGATTTCTGTTAACCAACGCTGCATTTTGACAACTGTCAACAATTGTAACAAAATCCCCAAAGCCTAGTCTTCGAGATAAGAAATCACCATAGTAAATAGTGTATTAGTTTTTCTGATATTAATGAAAAATGAAACAACATAGGTAATACATTTTGCCGGACCCTGTATTTTGGATTAAATACGGCCGCCGATACTGCGACTTTTCCCAACTTTTATCTTTATGTGTATAAAGGGTTATTCAAATTCAAACCTCACCAATAATCTAAAACGAAATTTGATTTAACTTGATTTGTTTTTGAAATAAACTAAAACAATACCAATATTTCTCGATTTTCGTTTTTCAGTCATAACTTTTCTTATTATTGGAAATTTCTAAAATTGATAGACTTTCTACAGGCACTTTTCTGCCCTAGTTTTTTAAACCTATTCAAATTTCCATACAAAGTTTTTATTTTCCAGAAATTTTCATCAAAATCAGGTACCTATACACCGTCCATTCAATGATTAATGTCATGAAAGTTACTAGCAACTACGCGCCAAAATTAAAAAACAAAAAGAGAACTCAAAAAGTCAGCTGTGGTTATTATGAACAATAATAAATAGAAAATAAAATCATGACTGCTGTGTGCAAGAATGCTCCCCAAAAAATTAAGTTTGTAAATAGCATTTCAAATATACAGTGTGTATATAAAGTAAGGAATAATATTCATATTTTTTTTTTACTATCGCTATTTGGAAGAAAAGCTCGGACACGTCAATTTTTTTTCCTCTGGATTTTATGGGCGTTTATTTTAATTTTTTTATTTTTGGATTTGACGAAAATAATTAAACTTGAAATTTTAATGTTTTAATGTCTGGTATGAATACAATGGTGCACCACCACATTATTCACTTCGTGTTAGAGAATACCTAGATGAAGTCTTTCATAACAGATAGATAGGAAAACGTGGTCCAATGGAATGGCCAGTTAGATCTCTTGATCTCACCCCACTTGATTTCTTTCTTTGGGGGTATTTAAAATCAAAACCCTGAGGTTTTGAGTGATACATATGTGATTGTGTGTTGATTTTTGCACAACTTTTAAGCCAATTACTGTTTATTACTTTTATCTTTATCTCATTTTCAAGTAAAAATAATAAATTGGGAAGTAATTGAAACTACTTATGTCTATGTCAGTAGAGATTATGCAAAAGATTCATATAGCATTAAGCAATAGCTAATCAAAGCAAAGTGTCAAACAATCAAAATTTTGAACATAACTCTAAAAATCAAAGTAATCAGTTTCTAAATTTTTGTTTTCTAAGGTGTATATTGCAGTATAACGTGAATTACAATCAGTTACCATCTTACCGACTTACACAGTCTCCACTTCCACAACTGATTGTGAAAAAAGCATATACTAGGTGAAAACTGCAATATGAAATCTCGAAGACCAGTTAAGATAAATTGTTGAAAACAACTATAGTAATAGACTTTTTAACCACATCAACATAAACCCTACATTTCATATTAATTCGATACATGGTTCCATACTTCTATACTTGTCAAACATGGAGAATGGTTTTGTATGATGAGATTACATGTTTACTACTTTTTAATTCTCACAAAACAAATAATTAACTTCAACATAAAAATTAAATAGGTACCTATTTATTAAATTAAATACGAAAACACCATATGAAATATAATCAGAAAGTAACTATACTTGATTCAACTTAACGAGTTACCAAAACTACCGACAAATTCTTTATTTTCTATAGTTACATGAAGATTGTTTTACACCAAAAAATATAATGTTGATTATACTTAATTTCAAATTATATATTTTTTGGTTTTAATCTTCATCTTTAATTTTTAATTTCCTTGCATTTTCTTTCACGTCTTCAAACTTTATTGCTCATATTATGCTTATATTGATGTGATAAAACTCATATAAAATAACTGTCAAAGTGACATATAAAAAACAATTGTATGCAATAATATAAAACTGGCTTGATCATGGCTAGCAAGATAACATGGATTTGTTTATTTCGAATAGCTTGTTAAGTTGAACAAAGTATAACAGTTAACCTACATTATCTAAACTTAACACCCCCAATTCTGTAACTCAAAGTGATTAATTAAGCAGTGCAAGTAAGGGACTTGGTAGCTATAAAGCTCTAGGTATTTGTATTTGTATTTGACTTCCGAGTCACTTACCTGTATTGTTTAGTAACCACTTTTGAGTTACAGAATTGGGAAGGATATAGCACTTAATAAGAAAAAGTAAGCAGCTTTTTAATTTTTCATTTTTGTACATTGGTGTTAAAATTGTTGTGGAGTATTCAAATGTGGAGTATTCAAATGCATAGTACAAGTGGTCTATCTATCCTTGAATTTCTTATTTTGTATCGAAATAGGAAATACAGATAAATTATTTATCTACTTTTATTTATTGGAGCCATTAGATTTAAAACTCAGGAACATACAATAAACAGTAACAAATTTATTTGTGTTTATTGAAGTCTTAAGGTATTCCTGAAATGCCAACGTTTTTAATACAAATTGGAAAGTATGGAAATCTGAATTTCAGAAATGCTAATTACTTTTTGATAAATAGACTTTATTTAAAGAGCTTACACCGTTTTTACGGTAAATCAATTAATATTAATGACGTACAAACGAAAATAACATAAAGACTGCTGACAAAACTACTCACCAGTAATGCTTTTATGTTTTCGTTTTCTTGTCTTAGATATCAATAGTGGCGTCCAGGTGAATTCATCTGCAACTGAAGATAACGAAGGAGATCTCGAATTAGTTCTTTCTGAATAAGAAGAATTTAGATTTATGGGTGTATTTGGGGTCGTTGGCGAACCTTCACTACTGGCAGCCGCCATTTTTATAACATTTGTGAAACTACAGGGGGGCCAAATTACGTTGAAAAAAAAGAGCGCACCCGCGCACCATTTGACAGAGCAAAGAATTAAACTCGTAAACAATGCGCTTGGCGCTAAATTCAGATTCAAAAGAGAAATTCAATTCCCGGTTTGTTGGTCGTAAGCTCTTTATTATTAGGAATTTCTTAGATTCGTAAAAACGTTCTGAGAAATTTTTTTGTCCTTGATATTTCTGAACTATGTAAATGAAAATATGTGTATCAAATCTCCAGACCAACTGTTCTCATTATGATTTTCTGTGGTTTCCCTCATAGTGGTGTAGGCAATACCAGCAATACCAAACCAGAAATGTCCACAGATTTAATTTGATTGTCTCTTATTCCATCCTTACCTTCATCCTTCCTAGAATCTTCATTTTTGGCTGAAGAGAAGCATTCTAACTCCTAAGGTTAAAACAATCCGCATTCAAAGGTATAATATGTAACATATACATTAACTTTCCTTTCTTTTCCCAAAAAAGTATTTATTTATTAAAAAAAGTAACAATAATTCACAAAAGAATATTATTAAATAATAGGAGTAATCAGTATGCTATAAAAATAACAATTAAAATAAAACATTAATCATAGCTAAAACATTTCACTGTTAACAATAACAAATTTATCTAATGATAACAACCAATGGGACACTTTTACATTCACATAATGATAACTAACTTCTTTTACATGAATTAATAATGTGTCTTTGTAAGTTGCTCTTTTGCGTAAATTTAGACTTGCATCTTCCACATTCAAAAAGTTTCTCATTGGTATGAATTACCAAGTGCCTTTTCAAACTGCTTTTCACTTTGCATTTATAATTACAAATTTTACACTCAAATAGCTTTTCTTTGGTATGAATTGAAATGTGCCTTTTTAAATCAATATCTCGAGAATATTCACAACCACATATCTCACACACAAAGTGCTTTTTACCAGTATGAATAACCAATAAGTGATTCTGTAAATAACTTTTTCTTGCAAACTTCTCGTTACAAATTCTACATTGAAATAACTTTTTATTATTATGAATTAACATATGTCTGCTTAAATTGCTTTTTCGGGTGAATTTAAAATTACATATGTTACACACAAATGGTTTCTCATCACTATGAATTAACACATGCCTTTTTAAAGTGCCATTACTATTAAATCTTAAATTGCATACTTTACATTCATAAGGTTTCTCACTGCTATGAACAAGCATGTGTTGTCGTAAATTGGCTCTTACTGTACTTTTATAACTACATGTTTTACATTCAAAAGGCTTTTCGCTAGTATGAATACGCACATGGATTCGTAACTGATTTTTCTTTGCAAATCTACGCTTACATATTTTGCATTGAAAACGTTTTTCGCCAGTATGTATTAATAAGTGCGCTTTTAAACTGTCCTTCCGGACAGATTTATAACTACACAGGTTACATTCAAAAGGCTTCTCACCAGTATGAATCGGCATATGTTTTCTTAAGCTGCTTTTATGGGCGAATTTAAAATTGCATATGTTGCATTGGAACAGTTTCTCGTTTTGTGTTTTCACTTCTGCATTTATTTGATCCATAAGGAGTTTATACTTTTACATGCCCAATATGTAAATGCTGTCCGCCACCATTTGACGTAGGAATATTATCAGTTGTAATCTTTATTAGCTTCCACCTACTAATTATTTTATTAGAATGGGCTTTTCCAAATCAGCAAATTAGCAATATTTGAATGTTCTAATGGTTCTAATGTATACGTCCAACTCGGTTACCGCTGAAACAATCCGAGGGAGGAGGTAGAGGTTATTAATAAAACCAATAACACAACTTTTTATACAACCGGTATTGAAGACACTCAATTATATTCCGATATAAAATAATATAAAATGAATCTTTCACTCAATAAACCTTTTATGACATATTGACAGTACTCCACGGATTTATTATTCATATCTATTTTGATCAATTGTTTTGCAGTGGTTTATTTTATCGCGTATGTCTGCAATTTTTCTCGTTTTTAATCCTATTTTTACGTTCATAAATTAAATCCATTTAACTGACAAGGAGCTGCCCTTAAATCTACGTAACGCAAAATTATATATGGGGTTTCTTATTACCGCCGGACTCGGAGTTACTCTGAGCTGCTCAGGTATGACATGATAATGATTTGTGTTCTTTTTACTTCGTGCTCCGAGGCGCTCCAAGGACTCCGAGCGTCACAAACGGCTTTCGTCTTTTGCGCCTATAGAGCATTATTTATTTCATTGGAACATCAAGCCCATTTCTTATTTTTGAGTGCAGTGTAACAAACTCCAAATCACCCTCCTAAATTTTAACAAGAGATGTGGAAAGGTTTTCTTGACTCCAAAATCACGCATAGATCCCTCGATCTCTCTCGAACTCGAAAATCTCAATTACGAATGTTAAAATCTCACCTCAGTCATCCCGGTCTACCTCCTTTTAAAGTGCGCCCCTAGCGAGAAATTGTTTAGATCTTCAGAGGGATCCTCTGTATTCGATTTGGAGCTCATGCTCGATTTGAAGCTTGAAGGGTACACCACCATAGAGAGTCAGTTTAAAACTTGCAGCAGATGTCCTAGATTGTCCTAGTGTTTAAAATAAGTTGTTTTCGTTACAACCCACCCTTGTAATGAGGCATAACGTTAACAAAAAGGGCCTCGCCTCCTCAAGCATTATGTAATTTAAAGACAATCCCCCCTCCCCAAGTTGTTTATTTTGAGCAGATAATTAAGTCTAGTGGATGGTGTAATGCATCTGCCAATACGTTATACAAGACTTTGTGTAGCAGACGGTAATTTGCTGTGCTAAGTGGACCCTCTGTAAATGCAAAGAGCAAATACCAATGGCAACAGCTAAGGAGTGTTGAGAGGTGTGCTGTAGTTTTACTAAATGTTACTCCAGGCTTTATGCCTTTAACACTTCCATCCCTGGGCGCAATACCCTTATGCCTTCACTCCTTCTGGCTGACCAAGACATTATTATTATATGACCAATTGTGCCTCTGGAAATGTAAATTGTTTAGTTGAAATTCTGAAGAATTATTTCGAGATTATACAATTCAAAAGATAGCTAATGACTCAGGTTTAAAGTTCACAACCATTCAAGATTCAAGACTTTTTTAAATACTTGTTAGTTCTTATTTGTTGTATAATTCATAAGATCTTTTTATGATGCTGGAACAATTTTTGTGTCCAGGAACAGTAAACACGCTGCTCTCAGTTAGAGCAACACTTTTAAAAGTGCTGCCTTTGCATTGGACAATCATCCAGAAAGTTTATGAGGCCAGTACTATCACTTGTTGTCATCTGGGACTTGGATAGCTGACTAAGAATCTACCATTCTTGAATATAATTACAATAGTATGTTATTAATGCTCGGGAAGCTTCCACAATCTCAGAGCATCTTGACACCCAAGTGCATCAATATCATAGATCAATATAGAGTGGTTACAACAAAATTCGGACATCATGTAATAGTTATTTGTATAACAAGGAAGTAAAGTGCTTCATTCACTCTTGTGAGTGAGATGTAATTGTTTCTACTTCAATACAACAAGACTCAGAAAAAAATGGAAAGAATACTCTTATAATAATAATAGTAATATATATGCAAATTATTCTTTACTGGTAGCTAAGGCAACCATATAACTATTGTTTTTCCATTATCCTTGAAAACAGAAAGAAATGGCATCTTGTTGACAATGGAAAAAAAGTAACTCTTTCTCCTTGGGGAAAAACAGTTTAACTTTAAACCTAGAAACAAGGGAGAAAAAGCCTACTTAGATGTCAAGAGTGAAACAATCAATTTTTTCTTTAGATATCAGAAAAACATGGTACAGTACTTGATGCACAAAGTTAAAGATTTCTTCTTCCATAAAAGTGCTAAGCAACAGTAAAAATGTAACCAAAACCACAGCAATGCCCTCCAAAGTAAACTAAATCAATAGAATTTCCTAGTTTAATAGTTATTTGTGTTGCAAGGGAAGAAAGTAATACTTTCTATCAGAATTTCACATAAGATTTTTTTGATGACCTTAACAAATTTATCAAAAATCCAAATAAAAGTAATTCTACATTAAGAATTTACTTTTGCAAGTAATTGTAAGCTAGCTTTGATAACCAAAATGTATCTAAGAAACAAATCTAATAAAAATTTAACAAGGTGGAAAAATTGCTTCGTCAACTTTAGGTCACAAAATGAGGGTCAAAAAGCCTACTTTCTAACAAGGTCAACGAAAAAAAGTATTATTTTTACATTTGATCTTTTTTTGACTTTAGAGAAAACCTAGTATGTTTTATTCGAAGTAAAATTGACTTTTCAGGGCTCATATGTAATTGCTGAACTGTCCAGTCTTGTTCATCAAACTCTACACTCACCACAAAAGGTGTTTAAGTAATAAAGTAATAAAACACATGATCATATTAGTTAATATATTTTTAATACAAATTATAAACATGTTTTTAAAATACTGTACACACATACAGAGCAAAAATATTTAAAAGTTTCAAGATTCATCTTGATATGGCATTCCAGATATGGATTAAAAAAATCTCATTTATAGTATAGCACACTTTTATATAACACATTTTGTAAGTTTTCTTTTTGTAGTTATTAATACAATAAAAATATGTATAGCCGCCATATTTGATTAGAAATATATACATTTGTTTGCTTGTTTTTAATCTTTACACTGACACTATATAAATTTAAAATATATAATTTATTTTGACTGAGTACAAATATTTGATTTGTATTTATAATAATTATTGTTCATTGAATTATTTTTTACTCCTAGAGTATTTTTACTTATAAATTCGGTTAGTAACATTTTTAAATATAAAAATAATAAAGCAGCCTCTTTCATGGAACAGACAGAGAATTTATCTTCACAGAAGATACATTTTCAAATGTGTGTCAGTGTTCCAAGTACGATATTAACTATATTAAATTTCTTTACAACCTGTTCTTGTATTTAAATAATAAACATGACAAAATTCCACTTCTTTTATGGACAAACTAAATTAAAAGTCAAAAAAAAAAATTAAAACGAGATCAAAAAACCATTGCCACATATTAAAAATTAAACTAAACTAAAATGTCTCCTTACTCACTTGTAGATTGCACCAAGCGATTATTGCAGACAAAATAAAATTTAAATCGCTATTTTTGTTACTAATAAGTAAGGGCTGCCGAGCGAAATTAATGTTTATAACATATTTCCACAAATAAATTTTAAATACTAACTAGGCATCAATATGTAAATCATTTAATTTTATATATATAATAAATAACTCTTTAAGGAATTTGGTTCTTTGAAGATTTGTGGAAAGATGTAATAAATTTAGTCAACAAAACGATATTTATAGATATACTATATATATATAAAAAAGGTCATAGCATAATTTTTGATAAATACTGAATATACAAATATAATAAAAATCTATATAAAACACTAAAGGTAGCATCACATAAACTTAATCTTATAATAGATATTTCTATAAAATAAACTAAACTTATACAAATTGCTGTTGACAATATTGAGCCATCGAGTGTGATTTGTTTATGTATACATAAAATGATCCAACATTGATTTAATGTATAGTGTGTCTTTCTGATTTTTTCTTATTATTTATTGATAAAAGAATTGTTTGAAGAGTAGGAAATTTAATGCAGTTTTGTCTAATCTATTTCCTCGTCATATTTCTTTTCGAATGAAACCTATTCTTGTGTTGTCAACAATAAAAATTACAAGGTCAATTCGACTTAAAGCAGCATTATCAGAGTTAATAACAGCGTGTCCTACATGAAAACATAATTAAAAGTAGGATTTTAATTACAATGACATAATTGTATAAATCATCAACTACCTCAGAGAAAGTCTTTTGTGATTTTAAAGATTATCACTCGTGTCATATTGTAGATTTAATAATGATTTATATTAAGTATATCTTATAATGAAAAACCCAGCAAAACGCACAATAACGATTTAACAAAGTTAAGGCGTTGTAAACTTGATTTCTTGTTTCTATCTTCATATTCAAGTTAGCAGGGTTTAACTATATAATTCTTTTATGTACTTTAATGAACAACCTATTTATAACACTATTTTTAATCCATGTGCATTTTAGAGTGTGCTGAACACTTGTATATTTCATATCTATAATTAATAACACAGTAAATTGTTTGATGGTACTATTTTTTGTTTTCTTTTCTTAACATAAACTTGCTGCTAATTATATAATAATTTTTTTATGCTATTAAGAACATATCACACCTGCTGTGTAATTTATTTGGAGGTGTTTACTGGCATTTTTAATTACAAATGATACTTGCTCGATAATCTAACATAAATACCACTGTTTTGCTCAAAATAAACAAAAAAAGGGAATTTCTCACTTTGGTCTATTTTAGAACTCCCTTATCTACAACCACATTAAGGCAGTGTAATAAGAATGGACAAAACCAATACAATATTAGGTGAGATTTCAATTATAAAAAAAATAACAAGTGCGGATGAAGGCGAGGTGAAACACAGTGCGATGCAAAACCAAATTAAGAAATATATAATAATAAACAACAAATAAAAACTCTGTCAAAATTAGAAACAAATACAGGACAATATCCTAACAAAAAATTTATTAAAAAGATTATAATAAATACTAAATAAATAAATAAGCAAGTACTAAGATGGTCATCTAAAACGTTTAATTAAATCTTTTTGCTAGGACCAGATTTTTTATGAACTATTCCTAAATCCTAATTCTGAAGAAGTTTTTTCTCAAAAATATTTGGTTTTGGTTTTTCTTGTCTAAGTTTTAGTTCTCAGAATTTCGATTTTTAAATCATATCACTTAAGTTTTTCAAAAATATGAAGATATGTTATCTGTCTTATTTATTCTTTGATAGACATTATTGGTCCAGAAGGTAACCATCTATGCACATTAAATGTATTTATAAGATTATAGACAGAACACCATATTTGCCCATATTCATTTTTCTATGATCGATTCTAATTAGCAACCTGTGCATTTATCATTTGATATGCAAAAATATGTAACTTTATCCATTTTGCCAATGTTTGGGTGAACATAGAACATGTCACTTTGCATCTTACTATTTCTACTTACAGTAAGTAATTATATCTTCTTTAACATCCTAAAAATTGCCTTCAGTGTTTTCTAATTGAGCACAATGAGGAAGTAAATTTCTTGAATTATATATAAATACACAAATTATGTACTTTCAGAATCTAAAATAGAATGTGATGCATTGTTATATAAAAGAAGTTATCAACAATAATTACATAAACAAAATCAATAATAGGTCTCATTTTATTTGCTATAAGCAAATTTGAGATTTTCTTAAATGTGATTTGAAATCAGCTGATTGTTATCAATGTTCTTAACACTGCAAGTATAGAGTCTGTTTAGTAAATATGTTTTTTATGCTTTTATGTAAAAGCATTTTATATTCATTAAATCAATGAGATCGACTATAGATACATGAACAAATTTCACAAAGAAATTGTAACATCTTTGTCAGAAAAACTTAATATTTAACCTAAAGTACGAGGCCATGGTAGATAGGTAAGAGTAGAATCAAATCATAAAATGCTTGTTTAAAAAAAACACAAATTCTTAAAAACAAAAGCTTATTACCTAAAAATGAAATTAAGGTGCATAAAGCAAAGAGGAAATTTTGATTTCTCAATTATTACATGGCAATTCTGCTTAAAATTTACCTAACTATTTATTATTAACATATGTAATCGATAATAATACTAGTATTGTGAGTGTGTAGGCACTGAAGTGAAATTGGCTTGAGTAAATCCGCTAATCTTTTACAAGCCTATAAATATGATGCTGAGCTCCATGCTCCGATGATGACACTTCAAACACGTATGCAGTGCAAAGCAGGGTTTCTTGCGTGTCTCTATTACTTACAACCTATAAATAAAATATAAATATTATTATTGATTATTTTGCAGTAAAAGATTGCTAGTTTCATTTTAAAAGATTTGCATTTATTAATTATTCAGGAAACAAAATTTTGGCATAATAAAGTAATATGTTATTGGTACTTGTTGCATAATGTACTAACATCACACAGTAAGACTATAACTCAGTGATTCTCAACCTTTTTTTCCGTCACAGTACACTTTTAATAATTTAAAAATTTGGCGGCACACCAACAATGAGATAGATTTAGAAGAATTTTACTAAACTAGTATATAGGTTTGTTTGGGTTAAATCTAGAACCAGTCCAGACCTGTAATAGTCATGCGCATTGGTTCAGTTAGTCCCTGCTATGAGGGTAGAACCAATCGAACTACTTATCTGACGTCGCTTATGTATGGGTATTCGTAGTGGTGGCACTTTAGTGTGCCGCGGCACAGTAGTTGAGAAGCACTGCTATAACCAGACAACAGGCAGCATAAGTACTGGTGGCATCCTTGACTAGCCAGTCAGTAATCAGACAACAAATGTGAAAAAACAGTAGTAAATAAGTACCAACAAACATGGTTTAGCTAAATGTATAAAACTGTTGGCTGAAGACCTATGGGAGTCCTTTTGTTGACTATAAAATCGAGGAAAAAAGAAGGAAAGATGAACTTGTGTAATCATTCAGAAATGTAGTGTTCAACTGTGATTTAATAAATAAAAGTGTTAATAGTGAAAGGGAAGACTAGCGACCTTGCTAGCTCGTCACATAGTACTATTAAAACATTCTATAAGAAGGAATTTCCTATACACCCCATGGAGCAAACGGAATACACCACCACTGCTACGTAATATACCATTCTTTATATATTCAAGTTCAGAGAATGGAAAATCAGAGTCAAATTCAGTAATAGAAAGAGTGTGAAAATTGATAGCAAAAATATAACCCATTCCTTTTACTTTCAATACCATCTCTGATATAACACAATGAAAAACTTTAAAATGCATCTTTATCGCAATTCAGCTAAGCAGTGAGTCTGGTGACAGAAATGTTGAACTAAATTCAGAATTTGGGTTTATTTACGTGTTGTTTACTATATATTTCAAGAATTAAGCCGTTATTTAAAGTCAATATTTATTGTTAATTCTTTGTGCTTTCTTTTGGTGCAGCTAAATGCATTTTATTTTAAAAGATTGTCATAAGTTCAACAAGAGCTCCTAACTTAACTGTTTAACCCTAAACACACCTAGAAATCCTCTTAATCCACATAAAATTGCATTACCAGCATTTAAAATTGCTTCAGATGCTAGGATCACATTTAAATAAAATAAATACTTCACAAAAGCTAAGCTTACACTTATTTTTCTAGTATTTGGAAATGGAATTCACATGAGTAATGACGGGCAAGAGATGCCTTCAACTGATTGTAAAGCGTGCCAAAACTTAATTTCAATTGCCCATAGATATATAGAAAGTAGTAGCCTGTGACTTCTAACTTCAGGGTGGGCGTGGACAGCTTGATTGGTTAGTTTCTATGTAGTTTGACAATTTTAAATCAATCAAGCAGTCTCTGTTCATTCTGCAGTTATGTCACTGGTCCATTTAAATGAAATAATGGAAATAAAATCAATAATAACAATCTTTTAAAAAATCACTGGAACATGTATAGCAATTTAAATTGCACTGCACCTTTTAAACCGGTTGTTATAATTTTTCAGCCATATTGGAGAAAGCAATGATATCTTTGATATTTTTCTTTAAATGGCAACATAGCACTTATCTCTCATTTCTGAATAGTCCTAGAAGTTTTCCATACAGTAAACATAAAATCTGTCATTAAGGCTGGGGTTTAGGAGACAGAAAATTGCATGCGTTCTATTCATCTCTTTCTACGTATTTACTAGTTAATTGACGTCTAGGAACTGGTGTCATCTATTAATGGCAGTATAAAGTTGGAACTATAAAAAGTAGATTACTTTCACAGACGTGAGCAATTTGTAGGACTGAAATTCATTTCTAAATTTGCGTTGCCATTTTCTCACAAACTATGTTGAATTTTAAAATAGATCTTGGATCATATTACGTAAAATGTTGTCCTCTTCGGAATGAGGTATTATAGTGTACATCTGTTAATAAATAAAATCAGTAGACAACAAAATATGGTGTGAAAATTCTACGCAAAATTTCAGTGAAATTTACATCATCATATTTACTTTAATATTGCATCAATCATGTTCCAAATATTTCATCCCGAAGGGGTAAACTTGTAGATTATGACAAAACAAAAATTTTTAAAATCAGTTAATCCGTTATTGAGAAAATCGCAACGCAATGGTGACATGTTTTCCCTATTCTAAGCCATGTAATGCTATAGCGGGAAATTTCACTAAGTTGCCTCGGAATCCCACCCTTAAGTTATATAACAAAAAAACTGAGAAAAAAAAATGCTCTAAATGCTTTCATTTAGGTCATTTAGGTACTACTTGAAAGTAACAAAAGAAAGAAACTAGAAGTAAGTAATAGTGGATTTGCATTCATTACTGTATTTAATAGGACATTAGATTAAATGTTCAAAATGTCTATCATGGACACCCTGGCAATGCCATAACCGATATATAACATATATGTTGAATTTTGTTGTGAATTCAATCTTTAGTTTTTTAATATTTTGAGATTTGTTATTATAGCTCTTGCTGTGCAAATATCCCCCCAAAGAAAAATTCAAGAAGTGTTACAACTCTGTGATTTCCACAGTCATTCAATATTTTGAAAAGATTTAATTCCCAAATGAAGTGGATGTGGATTTATCCGATGGCAACACACGGTATCGGCAACGAGGTGTCCACCACATTATACTGCACCAATTTTGAGATATTTTAAAGACATGTTCTTAAAATAGATGGATTGAGTTGCGAAACATTTTGATAATTTATTCTAATATTCTATTAAACCATACACTATTAAATACAGATATACTATTATTTACCTTCAGTTTCTTTTTTTTTCTTACTTTCAAGTACTACCTAAATGACCTCAATGTAAACATTTACAGCACTTTTCTTTGCTTTTTCTGTTATGTAACCTATGACAAATTTTATGTTTCTAGTAAGAGAACTTCTAAGACTATTTAAAAATATGAGAAAAATGCTATGTTGCCATTTAGAAAAATGTCAATGACGTTATCACTTCTTCCAATATAGCCAGAAAATCATGAATATTGGTGTCAAAGGTGCAGGATAATTTAAATCGCTATACATATCCTAGCATTATTTGTGAAATTGTTATTACCGATTTTATTTCCATTATTCCATTTAAATGACCACATTGTATATTAGATATGCATATCAATTACTATGTAAATCTTATCTGTTTCCTTTAAAGAAACTTGTGTATTGCAAGTTAAAATTCACTAAATATTGAAATCTTCTACAATCACAAACATTAAAAATAACATCTACACATTACTTCGATCTATTAATACTATTTTTGAACTAAAAACTTACTTGGAGTATAGTAAAGTTTTCTAACACACTATTCATCATGTACTTTTCAGGAAGGTGCTTAAGCTTGTGAATAAAATTTATCATATATTCACACATTGGACTACGATGGATTCTGTATATAAACCTTCCATTCTCATATCGAGCATATTCAGTTTCAACTTTTTCCACAACCTGTTTTCCAAAAGAACACACCTTTGTCGAACACGTAATGGTCATGTTTTCATTGCTCTCGTATCTAAAAGTAATTATTTATAAGAAGTTAAATTAAGCACATGCAAGCAGTTAATACTTACTGGCTCGTAACACCATAAAATGCTCCTGCTTCATCTTGAATATTTGTATTTAGATCTGCCCAAAATTTAACTAAGAAAAAGGCAGACTGAGGTCCCTTATCATAAAGTTCTTTTAAACCACCCTTTTTTTCTGGAAATTTATCATATATTTGCCTAACATCAACCGCCTGAAATTAAAATCAATATTTAAGACATACTGCATCAGATAAACATTTATGTAACTGATTTATTTATGGAAGCCAGACAAGACAAAGATTACTGCGAATGACATTAATAATGTGGCTTTTTTCTAACAGATGGGTGGAAAAGCTGTTTATAGCTGATCCTTGCCAAAAGAATTATTATTATCATCGTGTCTAAAATTTAAATTTTAAATTTAAAATGTAGATATTTAGCACTTGAAGTTATCTGACATCAATGATATAGTATTTTTTGGTTGCATGGAGAGATAAAACTTTTTAGAAGGGGATACTACTACCAAAATACTGCAACAAAAGATTCCTTGCCTCTTTTATAAAATGTACTGGTGCACTTATGCATTTTTTAAACAAACCATCCCCTAATGTAACACCTGCAACTTATAAGATTCTTGTTTGAAAAATGTGAGAGAACTACCACACGCTCTAGGCTCTTGCCAAGTTTTAACAACTTGGCTGTGTAGGGTGGGTAAAATTGGTTATCATGGGATGTATGGTTTAGTATTGATGATAATGATAAACAGTTTTCAGGAGCATAGACTATTTTTTATGTATCCTGAAATGAAATATGGAATTAAAATTTGAATAGCATGACCTACTTTTGGGATATTGGCAAAAAATAATTTTTCTCCAAAAACAACTTTTCCTCATATATTGCTTATTTGAAGAGCACACACAGAATTTTGTAGAATGTTTGTTAGTTTAATTCAATAGCATAGAGTATCATTCTGTTTATTTCCCATTTCTAACTTACAAAAACTATATTTTACGTTCTGCTAACATTAAGCCTCAACATTTGATGGTTAAAGTTGTTAAACAGGTTGTATTTATTATATTTCTTGCTCTTTCTTTCTGATGCTCACTTGTTGTTGTGTCTAGCATTCAGCTGTTTTCTCCTTCCTTAGAATTTAAGTGTGCCATGTTATTAGAAATTAAATTTGTAAAAAAATGCCTTAAAATTTTTGATAACTCTTCAAATAAGCAATATACAAGGAGAAACTGTTTTTGAGAGTAGTAGACCATTATACTTGAATTTTGCTTTCACATTTGATTTGAGGATAAAAAATAGCCTGTGCTGCTGAAAAAAGTTTTTTGCCATCAATAATACTAAACCAGATACCCTATAATGACAATCAATTTGACCCACCCTCTACATCTTAACATAACATGAACAAATAACAACAGAAATGCATTTCTAGTTTTTTAAAAGTTAGCTGTAGTATATGTTCAATTCTTTTTTATTGAAGAAGTTATTTCGCAATGTTCATATCTTCATATACCAGGTGACGAAGGTCATAAGTATGTACTTCTAGAATTTTTTTTAATGAATAGATTTTAATGAAATTTGAAAAACTGTAATTAATAAATGCAATCCCTTGGAATGTTAAACGCATTAATACCTCTTCTGGGCTCGTTGAAAATGACATCAACTTTCTTATTTTAAATGGAACATCCCGTATATTTTTACATATTTGGATTGAAGATTCTGAATTCAATATGCTAGTTGCTGTTAGTTTCTATTGCCATGGTCAGTGAAAATTAAATTTTTTGTCTTAATCTAGATGACTGGAGTGTTGCCCAAACTGTTTAGAATTAATCAAATAACTGTACCGTAGGAAAATTGAAATTGAAATTTTATCTGTTTTATAAGTACTTGACGACAATCCAACTTTCAAAGGCTCATAACCTCATTTTTTAAAATAGTACCTCATTGGGACAAGTAGGCCATTGGATAAAGAATTTTCTACAGATTTAACTGATACCACATTTAGATACTTTTGTTTGACTTTCATTGGGAAAAAAGATCTTAAAAACAATGGAATTATCCAGTAAATTTTATATAACAAAATCAAGTCGTTATTTAAAAAGATAGCGTTATTGTGATAACCAAAACATGCTCTAAATTTAAAAAAAATTTGTGAAGAGAAAAAGATTTTTGAAGTTATGGTATTTCAGAGAGGCAGTTTCAAATTTGGCATTGTTGCAGATACATTTACTTTACTGACCTGCACCACTGCATAAGTGCACTGTGTGTGCGCTTTACCTGTTGTCTGTATAAGGTATTTTAACCAATGTTGTCAGATTTAAAAAAAAATAAATTACTGGATAATCCCACTGTCAACAAATAGAGGTAATGAGATTTCTCATTACCTGAAACAAGAGAATGAAAAACAAAACAAATGAAAACTAGTGTATTGGACTCAGAATTTTACATATAATTCAAATATGTAAAAATATACTAGGTGTCCCAGTCAAAATAAGATGTCATTTCTGGTAAAACCAGAAGTGATGTGAACATGTTTAATATCTCAAAAAACTGCATTTATTAACCATAATGTATATTCCAAATCTCATTACAATTTGTTTATAAATAAAGAAATTATAAGTCCAATACCTATGGCCTTGGTCACCCGGTATATATAGGTTTCACACATATCACATTTCGATATTTGCACATTTTATACTGTTATAAAACCTTGACAATGAAAAGAAATTTTATCAAGTCGTTTATGTATTAGAAAATAACTAAGATAAAGGCATGCTTGTCTTGACCAACTCCCATAAATGATGATTTAATGCTGATACAGTCATAAAAACAACTAATAATACTTTAATTACCTCCAACAAGGGATCAGCATATGTTGCAGTCCCTCCTATATGAACAAATAGATGTTTATGATACTGTAACAAAATAATAGTAATAAAATTAAATTTAAATTTAAATAATTGAGAACATACAGTATTATCAGTATCTCTATGTTGTTCCATAAAAGCGGAAAATTCCACAAGCCTAAGTTTATGAGTTGCGATTGCTCTACCTTCCCATGGAGGAGGTGGTGGAGCTTGAAGAGGTCCTACTTCACCTGCTGAAACTGCTGTTGCGGGTTTCCCAGGATAAGGTGATTGTTGAAAAGGTTTTACACTAAAACAAACAAAAGTCATGAGTTAAAATTAGTACAGGGTATAAATAAAATGGTGCAAAAAAATTGGATTTTAAGAATATGACACAACAGTAATTACTTCAACATTAGAAATTTCTACTACTTCTACATTATTATATTCCGGTTGTTTAGGTGACAAAATCCTACTACCTATTTGTAAGCAATGGGCTTGTTGCACGTGTCAGATATATAAATTTTGTTGTAAGTTGTGTATTCCACATTAAATAAAATCTACTTTTTTATATTTATACAAGTATTTTATATTCTACTGCATCATAAATACTTAGTTTATAATAGCTATGCTTTATTGTACTAGTAATACTGTGAGCAACAAAAACCCAAGTCAAAGATACCCGAGGATTCTAAATTTCTTGTCTTTGATAGTTTCATATTAATAAAAAAGTAAAACAAAAGCTATTCAAATAATACAAATGACAAAAGTGCATTCAAAACTACAATCAGATTATTGCTGTGTCATTAATTCTTTCTACATCAATTTGTGAAAAATTACACAATTTTTCTTTTAACAAATTCTACTTTTATTTTTTTAAGTATTACTATTAGAATAATGATGAAAAGAAATGAAGAATGCAACACAAACTTATACGAGCAAGAAACACAAAATAATTTGAAGGTTCATTTTAGGTTAGGTTACACCCAGAGTAATACAGCCAGAGTGTTGACTTTTTAGTGGTTAGGGCCCTTGCATACTGCACACTTTTTGATTGGCTGATAGTTTAGTTAGATCGAATTTCCTATGGGGTTATATGGGAGCCCGCACACTTACTGATTAAAAGTAGTCCGACTAAACTATCAAAATGGCTAAAAGTTGGTCAACTATCAACCAATCGTGTAATCAGTACGGCTTGCTATGGGAGTGCGCACACTATCCAACGAAACAGTTGGTCGACTGATATTACTGCCACACCGCGCGGGTGCAGCTGGTGTTATTTACACACATCAGTCGCAAATCTGTTCCAAACTCCGAACCACCTTTTCTTGGTTGTGTTGTTTTTCTTCAAACTTATTTGATATAATTAATTTGAATAGTTCAAACACTTTTTAAACTTTTCACAAGCTCTCCACTACAGATCTCGAACAAATCGACCGACTGAAAAGGCGGTAGTGTGCCCACACCTTCCAACTAAACTATTTCGTCTGTGCAAAATTGGTATCAGATCCCGATAACAATCAAACTATCAACCGATCAAAAAGTCTGCAGGGTGCAGGGGTCCTTACAATTGCGACAGTCGATGATGCCAGCTAACATCAAAAATTTAAAAAAATAATTTAGACTCTACTTATAATGAACTTTTATTTGCATGTAAAATTAAAAATTGTAAAGTGAGCCCATTAATGGTAAAAATTTACAATTTAAAGAAACTGGGTTGGTTTCTGCTCTTGTCATTAAACTTAAATATTCTCTAATTATACCATGATAATTGATTTTGCCTTTTTTCTTCTTGTTAAGATCAAATAAAGCTATACTCTTTTAAATTTCTAAAGAAGCTCCATTGGTTAGTGAAAGGAATTAATTCTAAGGTCTATATAAACATAAGGGAGAAATTGCTTAACTTCATAATGATTAATATTAATTTTGCACAGAAGGATGCATTGCATGCACAAGAATATCTAGCATCAAATGTTAACTTTGAAGATCTCTTGCTTAAAACCAATAGGTATTAAGAAATTTTAAATGTTGATTTTGGTACCATTGTAGCCATTTGAGCTAACTTCTTTTGTTTTCAACTTATTACCAAGAAAAGGCAAAATGGCTGTTTACATTTTTTGTCTTTAGTTTCCTCATTATCAGGAATTCTAAAAATATAACAAAACATTCTTAAGGCACTTTCTTATTACTAATAACCTCAGATTTTCAAAATTCTCGACCAACGTTTCAATTTCCTGAACAATCATCAGGCTTATTCTTTCAGTTTTTAATCTCTCAATTAGTAAAATCATTCAATTATGCCCATCACTATTTACAAGAGAAATATGAAATAAAATTGGTAAACAGTTACAGTAAAACAAGTAGGCCATGTTTCTTTATTTTCTTTAACTTATGAGAAAAGCCTTGTAGAACAATTCAAAACTTTTTTTTTAACAAAAACTTGTAGATGATACAATAGTAGATTGCATCATTAGGATTAAAAGTACCACTTTGTTTGACAAGCAATTATGTTTGCAGGCGAGGCAGAGCAGATCGCAGTCGAGCTAATGCAAAAATTGCAAATCACACAAAAGCACTTTTAATACAAATGATACAAACTACTTTTTCTCCAACCAAGAATGTATGTAATACCAAAATCATCCTTTTGCTTAAGCTCAAATTTGAAACACCCTATACAGAGTCAAGATTAATTCAACTACATCTTTTTTTTAATCTTCATCTTATTAGATGTAGAGCTATCTAATGGAGTCAAGATAGATTAACTTTAAAATATGGGAAAGAAACACTGTAAAGAAGGCAATTTCCAAAAAAATGTATTAAACAAAATTATAGAAGTTTACTTTTGCAAACTTGAAACACCAGAAATTTCAAGTGAAGAAGTTTGAGAAGAGTTTACGAAAATAATATTAACTATTGTTAATCATCATTGGTAAACAAGAAATAAAAGGTATGGAATGTATAAACAAAAAAGTTAGCAAGACAAGGAATAAAGAATGAGAAACAAATGAGAAAGTAAACACGGAAATAGAAAAGGAGAAGGGAAAGTAATAGCAGAAGCCCACTTTTATAATCGTCAGAAAAGTTTACCTACGGAATTACTGCCATGGATACAACTGTTGTCTGCTATTTTCACAAATGTATGCATGCTATAATTCCCTAGATAAACTTATTTAATGATTGTAAAAGTGGCCTAAGAAGAAGTGAGTAAACCTAAGAGAAGGAAGTGTAGAAAATATAATGAGAGAATTAATAGAAAAAAATTAAAAAGAGGAAGACAAAAATTTTGAAAAAGAAGGGAAGTGAAAGTAGAAAACTTTAGAATGAGAAGACAAAATAAACAGCACAGTGCAGGAATGGCAAACCTATGGCACATGTGCCACAGGTGGCATGCAAAAAAGTTTCATTGGCACATAAAAATTTATTGTACCTCATCAATTTTATTTTTAATTTGTCTTAATCATCCAGTTAGAAATAATCTTTTGTTTTTCTAGAATCCATTGGCATGCAGAATATTATTATTAATTTTTTAGATTTTTTGGCATGTAAGCATAAAATGGCTTTCCATCTCCGACATAGTGAAAAACTAAAGGCAGGGTCAATGCTAGGATATTTAGCGCCTATGGCAGAATTTTTTAGGACACCTTCATGTGGTAAACAGGATGATGCAAGGTGAAGTTTCATTGGTCTTATTCGTCTAGTCAGGCGCTCATGGTAAGTTATCTCATTTGCATGCTTTTGCTCTAGCTCTGCTTTAGATAATCTTGTAAAACTGCAAATTGTACTTAGGGACTTACAGGTATGGATCTTCATAATGCTACTAAATATGTGGAAATTCTGGAAAAAACCGCTAAACACTTGTAGCCACTAAATAACCAAAAGATTTTTATACTTGCTGCACCAAGCAGTAGTAATCACGTGCAAGCCTTGTGATATTTCCAAAAAGGGGAAAATTTACTCCAGTTGGAACACTGACTACAACACAAGTAGTGTGAATGGGACACTAGTTTTCTTGCCCAACCAATAAAATCTCTTATTTTCTAAAACACATGCTGATCACATGTCTTTATAACTGTATCTGTTTGGTGTGGTAAGTATAGTTCTAAAATATGGATTGCATAACACCATTTGAAATATAGAAGAATGTTTAGAGAATCTGTGGCACTACCTGATTATACAAAAAGTATGTCTAGAATTTACATAATCCTTAAGTTGCAAATTGAATATAGGAACTTCCACATATGTGTTTGGAAATTCTAAAAAGAATGCTGAGAATTTAGAGAAAAATTGTGGAAATCTACAATAAATACTGCAGACATTAAATAAGCAACAAATCATTAGATAATCCATGGTGGGATACTGAGTGTACAAAAAGTACATCTAGAATTCACAAAATTGTAAAGTTGCAAATCAAATTTAGGGACTTACAGATACAGGTTTTCATAATTTTAATAAATGTCTGAATATTATAAGAATGCTGGAAATTCTGGGAAAAACTCTGAGAATCTACTCAACACTTGTAGACACTAAATAACCAACAGATTATTAGTTTGAAATTATGAACTACGTCATGCCATTCGAGATGTAGAAGAATCTTTAAATCAGGGCCTGGGTTAGGATATTTGGTACCTATGGCAGAATTTCTTAAGACACCTTCATGTGGTAAACAAGGTGGTACATGGTGCATTTAATGTTAGTTTCAGTTGTCTTATTCTCCATTGTGTAATGCCTAGTCATCACAGAGTCTATGGCAAGTTACTTCATTTGCATCCTTGCACCGGACCTGGGTAAAGGTAAAAAGAAGATGTTGAGAGAACAGAAAAAAGCCCAAGACAGGTAAAATAATAGAGAGAGAAGAAAAGGATTTTGAACTTCTAATTTCAATCACTACTTTAATTATCAGTGAATTGCAGAACAAAATGTTAAAATATCATGACATCAAAAAATTAATGATTCAATGATGCATGTACTAGTCATTGCAACACAACTGATATTTAAGTTTATTGTTTTAATACTAGTTTTGTTAATTTTTTTCCAAATATTCGCATTGTTTTAATTTATTTTACTGTAGAGAACATGCATGTAACATATCCTGGGAGTACTATCTATATGCTGTACTATCTTTCTCATTCTTATTCATTACAAACCAAGTTTTGTATCTTTTAGTAAGCCATCCTCAGGTGTAATGTGAGGAATTATTTTAATTTACTATTAACATTATGTAATACTTAAAAAGTTAAAAGTTAATTAATTAAATATAAAGTGGTAACAATTAGGAGGAATGAACTTAAAATGGCACAGCTGATTAGAAAGAATATATATAGGGACTTCAGCTGTCACTTGGGGAAGTTCAGGCTGATTTAATTGGAACAGCAGTGATGCAGATTATCACAGATGTGGGTTCAAATCCTACATGAGAATTGATTTTTCTATATGTATTACTTCACCTTTATTAATTTACAAAAATCTAATTAATATTCAGAGTGAGTCTTTTCTAAAGTTTAGTATGGGGATCTCAGGAACTAGCAGAGATAGAGAGACGATTATGGGGAAAGAATTGCAGTTTTACAAGCTCAATTTAATGAGCTTTTTGTTTTTTGGTTAAAATGCATGGCTAACTAGATATCTCGCAACAATCATTTTTTTTTGTTATTTTGTTCGGTGCCTATGGCTCTGTTATTATTGACTTTAAAAAAACTGTGTAAAGGAAAACGTTGTAGGTAATTATGTGCTTAATAATACAGTCTAACCAAATTTTTTATTTAAGCTACAATTTTTGAGTTATGATACAACTTGTGTTTTTTCTAATGGAAACCATAGTTGACCATGACTTTATAGAAAAAGGCCCTTTTTTAATGATTCTAATAATATACCACTTGGTATGGTTATTTTTATAAATAAATAAATTTTGGCCTTTTTTCTTTTCATTTTTGAACTGTTCAAGTAGTATGCTATGGAAACAATTGATAGATGCGCATTGCGTTTAATAATAAAATTCAAGTTAGTTATTAAAATTTTTCTTTTAATTTCAAAATTATAAACATAATTATTTTGGTGTGAAATGTTTATTCCATTGAAGTTACAATTTTAAATAAAAATAATTTTTGAGAAACTAATAAACAGAGAATGACGAATGATAAATTAAGAAACAATAAAGGAAATTAGGATATAAATAAAGTAGTACTAAAACAACGTAATTTTAGCATATAACTTCATGTCACCAGTAAATAGAAGACATTTAGAATGTGTTTACTATTGAAGGAAGATCATTAATGAATAACAAAAAAAGCAGTAGTCCAAGATTTGATCTTTGGAGAATTCCAGAATCTGCTTTTTTATATAGAGATGTACTACAGCTTTATCTGACACAAAATAACGTATTTTTTAAATATGAAGCAAGAAATAAAAGACTAAATTGGTATCCAATCCTATTAAAATTGTTTAATTTTCTTTTTGCAATGTTTCAAAGATAATATTTTTGTTCTCCCTTATCAAGTTAATTATAACAGTAGAATAATTCAGTTTTATCTGTACACTAGAACTAAATCTAAAAGTAGGCACAAATACACAAGCAAGTAACCCTTTCGTTCATTTTTCCATTTTACAGTTTTTAGGCTATGGCACTGCTTATCAACACAAAAAACACAGAACGTTATCAAAATTATTGTTTATAACAAATGCTAAAAAAATTCAGATTTCAATGCAACTAAATTATTTATTATTATAAATTAATGTTTAATAAAGTGATCTCAAATTCTCAAATTGAATGAAACCTGATAATAGGATTGCAAACTTCTCACTTCTATTAACCCGAACAATTTCAGAGCTTTCAGTGTCAGAGAACCAATGAGAGCCTTTAAGGGAGAAAGGGATAGATACGGGATAAAAGGTTGAACAACAGTTTCTCACATTGAACTTTTACACAGGGCCTCAAAACGAAAAATATATTGTTCAGTTTTGTCCTATCACAACCGAAATGTTTCAGTTTAGTGTTTTCATTCCCATTACTCTATCAGTTAACAGCGTTCTTACTTTTATTAAATTCTATTAATTGAAATAATGCCGTTAGGTAAACTCAGAAAATTTTATAATTGAAAAGGTTTTTCCCAGTTTATTATTATAACTGCTACTATGAGGAATTACTTTAATCAACCAAGAAATTTTCTTTATTTGTGCCAGTTTCAATCGGTAATTAAAACTTCTTTATTTAGTTATTATTTGGACAGTTGGTAACAGATGTTAAGTTCAAATGAAAAGATTTGCAAATAAATTAATCTAAGACATTTAATTTTGTTTTCCCAGGCTACTTTGATAAGACAAATAAGTAAACACCTGTTATACATTATCATTACATACAATTTTTAATTCTACATACAGGGGAGTTCAAGCCACAAGGTGCATAGGGAATTGCATGGTTGGAGAGAGTACATTGCAGTCGCCTGTAGTGTGTAGTGGAAACAAGATAGAACGCTAGAAATAAAAACGTGCTGCCTTGGAAACAAATGATTTGATTTGTATTAAAAACAAAGTGAACACTTGCTTATGTTATAAATGGAGGGGAAGATTTTTGCTTCTATCTCGCTTCCACTACAGGTGACTCCAATGTACTCTGTCCAACCAATGCAATTGCCTGTAAACCTAGGACTTGGACTCTCCTATATATTATTTGTCACAGCAATTATTTATTTGTTGATACAGTTTATTCATGAGATTTTTACATACATTCATATTTGAAGAAATTCTTTCATTTCTGTAGATCGCTTAAGACTTAAACCCTTGTTGATTATCACTTATACATTTCTTAACACAAGAAAACATTTTTGAATAAATATGTTCAAATAACTTTGTGGAAGTTGATGGAAAGGATATTGGCCTATAGTTAGTTATCTATAGTTTATCTCCTTTTTTTGAATATTGGAGTAACTATGACTTGTTTATAGGTTTCTGAGAAACTTTTAATTTTTATTGATAAGTTAAAGATGTAAATTAAAAGATCCCCATTCTTTTTAGACATAGGGAGGTGTGTTATTTAGACTAGTTGCTTTTGGTTTTAATCTTTTTATAGCATTTCTGGTATGCTGATATTGTTGTTACTAGAAATAATTGTAGAAACATCATACGAAGCAGAAGTGTCTGAATAGACAGATTGAAAATATTTAGCAAAACCTTCAGCTATATCTGATTCTTCAATAGGTTTGTTATTATAATTGAAGTTTGATATATTTAATGTATTTTTATTTTTGATGTTTATATAATTCCAAAATTCTTTGACATTCTGTTCTTTCTTCAACATTTAAACATACATATTATAAGCTTGTTTTACTAGCTGTTTTAATTTTTTCCTCTTTTCTTTGTATAAATCATGAAATTTATTCTTTCTGTAATAGTTATTACAATCATATGTGTTGATCATGATCATATTTATCTATAAGAATGGTTATAAGACAGTTATTAGTTACTGAACTCTAATTAGACTTTAGCAATGAAACAAAAGGATTATAAAAAAGAAATACTTACTCTTGCGACGTGCCAGGCTGTAAACCAGGTTGCCAAAATTGCTGAAAATAAAACACATGACAGTTACTTAATTTTAATACCAAGCATGATTTGTTCACAACAACCACAGTATTTATAACTGAATAAAATAAGATTTGTCATATTTTAATCAAAATGAAGCCATTTTAGATATTAAAGTAAGCAGAATAAGCATCAGATATTAGCCGATAATACACAGCAAGTAAGCATAGATTCCTCACTCCAACATTACAATAATTAGCCATCGAAACTCTTTCATTTACAATAATCTAAGAAACTCGGTTAACATTAGTCATGCAAAACTTAAAACGTGTCAAATTATATAAATATCATAATACATGTATTATGTTTGCTACGCTTCAGGTTTTGCATTATAAGTGTATTAGAAATGCTACAGACATCGTGAGTATGGTAATAATTATTTTATTTATTTTTATTGATAACTCAGGCAAATTACACATGTTTCAATGACTTGAAGAGTGACATATTTGTTTTGTATTTGTATTATATTAGGTACTAGAACTTATAGCTTTAAATATTAAAAATAAGTATTAACTTATTTTGAAGCAAAGCAGAACCTTCTGAGAAGTAGGTATAGTCAGTGGAAACTACTTGGGAGTCCAAGAAGGATTTGAAAAGGTTCATAACAAGCTGTAGCCTCAAAATATATAGAAATGAAACAAAAATAGAATTTTATTAAAAAAGGTAATTAATCATCCTCAACATAATTCAAACCTATGGTCTTTCAATTGGGATCGTCAATTATTTATAATCATGTTTTTATTATTTAAAGAAAAGAGAATTCTTTAAAAATTAATGTTTTCTCTGCTGCAATGGAGTATTTAAAAATTGCTTGTATTCAATGAAATATTTTTTGTCCAAAGTCCTTTTCATTGAATAAACATGTGTTTCTTTGGAGTTATTCCAAAAATAAAACAAAATAATTAGTCTGATAGCAATTACGTCTGGCACGCCCTTGGATATCTATCATTTCTTGGAAAATCTAGAAATGATTAAAAAATTATTTAATTTCTCTAAATCTTTTCATTGTTTCATGTAACTATTACTGTCAAAATTGTGATTTGACTGTAGGTTACATAAGTTTTTAAATTAAACATGCTGACTGCACACAAAGAAGTAAATGAAAGATCTAGACAAATAAAATAAGCTTTAAATCATTTTTAATTTGAAATAATCAGAATTTTCAAGAAATGCTAGTTTCTGTTACAGTATGACGCCGACATATACACACGACAGCATATTAAGCTAAAGCTTAATTTAAAAGTTTAATAAATGCGCTATAATGAAAGGAAAAAGGATCCATGGCTCGGGTAAGCAGGATTAACTTACCGGTCCAGGATAGGATGCGGGAGGAGTGAGACCAAGACCAAGACCTGCTGACTTGCTGTGCATTGCGGTAGCAGACACAATCTGCGCGCTTGACATGCTGGACATGGTTTGCAGTGCTTTCTCCTTGGCTGCATGATCCTAGCAAACCACATACCATCACCATATTAACCCCAAAAGTTATTGATAATACTAAAGAGTGGTTTAGACAAAAGTACTGAAAGTTTGATTGTTTTTCAGTTTTGAACTGGTATAATGAAGTTCAAGATGTTAGTTCCAAAGAGCTGTTCATTCCTTAAATACATGCTTTAGTTTCTATTTCAATTAATATAATACAATTATATAGGTAATAAATAAGTACAATATAGTAAGTAAGTGTAATCATAAAGTAGCCTTCAAATAAAGTGTTAGGTTTGGTTTTACTAAAATTAATTTACATAATTGAAAAATTGTAGTTATATCTTTACATAAGAATGTAGTCGCAGATAAGACTGTCTAGTATTTAAAAAAAAATAAAATTGAATTGTGGAGTAAATACCAAAACTGACAAGTTGTTCGGTATCGTATTCAAACCGTGACAAGAAAGAAGAAATGTGGGAAAAAAGGGATCAGAAACGAGAGGTATGGCTTTTTCAATTAAAACAGTAAAACATCCTAGAAAAATAAAGAAAACGCCAGAAACAAGTAAACCTAACATCAATCTGCTCTATTTAATTTTGGCCACATACCTGAATTTTTACAATTATTGTATTGTAAAAAGATAGGTAGTATATTCCACATATTGACTAAAGAGCATTTTTTATTACTTGTGGTAAGACTTCATTTAAACAGATAGAATCTTTCTTTATGAATTCTAACCTTGAGAGTGATTCGTCCAGTCAAGATGGTTTTCGCTGAAGAATCATACCATATCAAATGATTCAATTAAGAAGGAAAGAAACTTACCCCACTGTTTTGATTTCTATCAAATTGATTCATCTGTTATGTCCATTAAAATATTTAAAAATCCAAATTTTTAGTTACGAGGCTCTAAAAATTTCATTTATGCTTCAGCACAAAGTTCACCATAACATTAACATAAGATCTAAACTTGGAATTCAGCAAAACTAAAGAAAAAGATTTCTGAGCGACCTTAAAATTAAAACTTTTATAAAATTGATCATATTGGATACTATAGGAGAGTCCATGAAGAATGCTGCAAAATAGTTTTTTTCCCCAGCATTGTTGGCTCTACCTGGTTAGTAGTTGCAGCGAATTCTGTGTTGAAGATCAAGGAAAAAAATATATATTTTTTTAATTTATAGCCTTGTAACTGAGAACTACTATAATGCCCAGTTCCTGAAAGCAATTTATCTAACTGATAAAGTTATGCATTCTATAAATTGCCAAAAGTTGTAATATTTATATCGTAGCAAGTTGGTGTGATAAGTTATGTAGCGCCGGCGAATTCTACCGCACTTAGAGATTTCGCGCAGTTTTTTTTAATTACCGATAGCTAATAGCAGGTTAAGTTTAGGATAAAAATACCAGTAAAGAATGATAATGTTGTTGGAAAGTGTGTAACAGTTTTCAATTATTTCACTTTTTTAAAGTATTTTTTGTTTTTCTAGTGTTGCAAGTGCAGTAGCCACCTATCGGTTTTTGTCATAACTACTTAAGAAACTGATAGATATCAAGTCGAGTACAATATTTTAAAAAACACTTAAGAAGTTCAGCAGTTCCATAAAATTATGTATCCAATAATTATGTGATACATAACACCAGATTTCAGAAATCAGGCATAAATGAGATAAAAATCTAAAAGTTTGGATTTTTCATTACCTTAAGAGTCACACAGATAAGTCGAAACAAAATATGCAGTAAAATTCATCGAATCACTTCATATGCAACTCCAAAATTCTACCCATGTTTGTTATTTTCCGATACTCTATTACATATTTGAGAATTATTAAAATTGAAGGACACTTGTGAGGTTTGCTTAGAATAAAACAGATGTTCAACTAATGTATAGCGGTTTCATTAAAATATTCTTAAATGTTTGATGTGACTTATAAAAACAGTTTGCAAAGTGAGTTATTTATTAGTGTGTTACATATAGAATATGGAAAAGCCAAAATTGCCACATATTTTTCTTAGCTGTCTACTTGAATGTTAAAGGATAAAACCATACTTTGAGGGTTACCTCTCATAACAGTTTTTTAGTAATAAGAATCTAGCTGTTAAAAATCAAACTTTATTAAAATAATTGACAGCAAAAAATATCTCCTACTTGGCAATATTAAAAAATTATGTTTGTATCATAATTGTCTGCTGGTTTACTACAAATATGGTAAGTGTATAATAGCCTGTTAGCCAGTACATCTAACCATTTACTTAACTTTTGTGCAGTGTGTTGAATAATAAGTTTTGTATACAAAGCCGTAAGGGAGAGTGGGGCTCAATGGCCATGGGCAAACAGTGGTCACTTCAACACAAAACAATTATTTTGAAGCATAAAATAACACTACTTTGTAGAATAAAAAAAATTATGATTAAAACGATAAATTGCTTTATTCTACAAAATGACCTTATTTTAAGTCTTAAAATAGCGGTTTTATGTTGAAGTTACAATTATTGGCAGATTTTTAGAAAATTAATGTAGGTAGTATACTGGCCTGCCAGTCAGCAGAATTCAAGAATTAATTAAAATTGTTCACTATCAGCAGATTTATTTTTACTCATGAAAGTTATGAAAGTAGGGAGCAAATAACAAAAATGTTCCATAAATACATCAAAAAACTGGACACACTATATCTACTGACTACTCTTCCTTTAACCTACTAGCGGCCAGTTACAAAAAATATTACCATAATGTAGTCTATTCTACAACATATTAAAAGATAAATTCACTTTGGGGGTGTTACATAACACAGTCCTGTTCAATAAACATATGTCCAGCCTGATAATCCACTAATGAAAGTAAAGGTAAAAGAAATTTAACATATCTCAATTGATATATTAAAAATTAAATAAACAATAATAAAATCTTTTAAGATTCTAGAATGTTGGTTCCACTATATCTATATGTACATAGTACATACAAGGTATAACTGACGTTCAATGTAGATACAGAGTGATTGTAAATGAGTGAGGATGGTTTGAATTTGGCGCCACATTTAAATTATTTTCATGTTGGCACTACTTGTTTACTTTTTGCAATCTGTTAAATAATATAATCTACCTTTTTTGAGGTTATATAGTACTGTTTGTTATTATACTTTGTAAACAACACAGATTTGACAGATTGCAAAAAGTAAACAAGTAGTGCTAACATAAAAATAATTTAAATGAGGCGCCAAATTCAAACCATCCCCACACATTTACAATCACTCTGAATCTTAGTTATCTGAAAAGATATAAAAAAAATTCTTACTGCAGCGTCTGATTTCACTTGAGATGATATCAACTTTTTAGTTTTAAATAAAAATATTGTTATTTCTAGTGTAATGAGAAGTGCAGCTGTTTATTTTGAATCAATTTTTTATCTTTTCAAATAACTGAGATTATCTGCCTCAATTTGTATTTTAAAAAAAAATGTAAAAACTATACTTAAAAAAGAAAAACACAAATAGTACTTACAACTTTCAGTTTCGCTTGTATTTCTCGAAGTTTTCTACGGGCAAGAACTTGAATATGTGAACTAACTTGCTTCCGTGTACGCGTTTTTCCTGTTCTTAATTTAATATAGCGGGCGATTAATTCATTCCTACCTGGAAAAACAATAAAAGAAAATTAAGAGTCTTATTAATTGTACATTAGAAATAATAACAATAATTATTAATAATTGACATACGAGGGCTGTTTGACGGAAGCGTGACTTTTCGCTAGATAGTGCTGATATCGGTAAATCGAAAACATTAGCATATACGTCAGTCTTTTAGAGGCTTAACCTCCAAATTTCATGTCAATCCGTGAAATAGTATACATTTGACAGTCATAGAAATCAATTAAGTTTGTGCTATTTTGTAAATATGGAAAAACGTGAATTTCGTGTTTTAATTAAACATTATTTTTTACGTGGAAAAACAGTGAACGAAACGGAGGAGCAATTACGGAAATATTACGATGAATCTGTTCCATCGCATGGAATGGTTTCCAAGTGGTTTAATTCATTTAAAACTGGCCGTATGAGCACCGATGATGGTGAACGCCCCGGGCCCTTACAAACGGTCACTACTAAGGAAATCGTTGACAAAATCCATAATATGGTAATGGCTGATCGACGTTTGAAAGTGATAGATAGTTGATGCTGTTGGCATCTCAATCGAACGGGTGCATAATATTTTACACGAACATTTGCATATGAAAAAGGTATCGGCAAGATGGGTGCCGCGATTACTCACAGTGGACCAAATGAGAATCCGTGTTCAACTTTCAAATCAATGTTTCGTCATGTTACAACGTAATCCAGTTAGGTGTTTTCGCCGATATGTGATTGTTGACGAAACCTGGATTCACCACCACACCCCTGAGACAAAGGAACAGTCGAAACAATGGATTTCACCAGACGAACGTGCACCAAAGAAGACTAAAATTGGTCACTCGGCTAATAAGGTCATGGCGACTATTTTTTGGGATTCTAAAGGCATAATCCATATTGACTATTTGGAAAGGGGTAAAACAATAACTGGCCAATATTATGCTGATTTATTGACCCGTTTTGATGTTATCTTAAAGAAAAAACGCCCACATTTGGCACGTAAGAAAGTGCTCTTTCATCACGACAACGCCCCATCTCATTCATCTGCAATTGCGACCGCTAAATTGGTACAATTACCCTACGAATTGCTTCCCCATCCACCATACTCACCGGATCTGGCCCCAAGCGACTTTTTTTTATTTCCGAATTTGAAAAAATCTCGCGCAGGAAAAACATTCGCATCAAATGAAGAGGTTATTGTTGCAACGAAGGCCTATTTTGACGAGGTGCCAAAAGAACATTTCTCAGGCGGCTTAAAGAAATTGAAAAGTCGTTCGCCTAAGCGTGTAGCACTTGAAAGGAACTATGTTGAAAAATAATAAAACAAATCTAAGCTAAACCTGTTTTTTATTGAAATGTCACACTTCCGTCAAACAGCCCTCGTAGACTCCAGATTCAATTCTTTTGGCCATGGCCATAGATTAGCTTGTTTTACAATTCCAGCAATGTTTTTAACACCATGTATTGTTTGTTATCACTAAAGTGACTTAATGAGAGTGATACCAGATATATATCCGGTATCAGCCAAAAATGTATTTAATTCAATCAATACGTTTCTGTCTCTAGTTCACAAACGGCTAGGCTGACTTTAATTTTCTTTGATGTAAAAGATTGAGAATTTTATACACTTTAAAATAATGTATCACACATGGGGTAGTGCCATTTAAAATTTTGGGAAACTTTCATCCTTTCCCCAACCACTCCCACCCCAAAATTGCGCAATGCGCAAAAGGCGAAGCTTACTGCACAAGAAAGAGAAAAAGAAAATTGTAAAAATCATGCATGTAGGGCCGCCCGGCTAAAATTCGTCTTCTGCGCATCGAAGGTCGCGTACTACGAGATTTGGAAATCACTCCACAAAAAAAAAAGACAACAGCGTGAGGTTAAACTGTCATAAAATCATAACCTTAAAGCACATTAAGCGTCAATAAGATTTTACAAGCCGAGTTAATAGATAAACAGCCCGGTTTACAATACTCAAACTGTCATATACGACCTAGAAACATCGCGAACGCTGTATACGCTGTTTACAACCCTTTAGCGAAAGGGTTGGCCATGATATTGTTTTGCTAAGTTGTTACATCTGAAATATATTCAGTTATGATTAGATTGGCTGTACAATTTCTGCCCAAAAAAATAAACCATGTTGCCAGAAGTATCTTTTTTAAGAGAATAGTTGTTATTTCTTGCAATTTTAGTATGTTATATTGTATAGTTTCCTACTGCCCCCAAAAGCCCTTTTATGATTTTTATTTTTCTATAACAAATTATTTTTAATATTATAGATTTTAGGTAACTAAAAAGTTTTATTGTTTATTACTCAATAATTTGTTATAAAAAACAAAACTCAACAAAAGAGCTTTGGTACACAGTAGGTAACTATGCTCAATATAACATAATAAAACTTCAAGGGACAACGACTATTCCCTATATCTCTGGAGTTGACAATTTTTCATTATTTTTGTAATCATAAATATGATTTTATTGTTTATTTTCAATCTGAATTTTGTTTAAAATATTATTCATAGATGCTAAGGGTGACTAAACATTGATTGTGAGTGAGTCTGCGTTTTCAATTTGATTAACATGCACAGCAACTATCTCCAGAATATCTTTAAGAGACAGAAATATTAATATACAAACACACACAAAAGATTTGGGCAGCAAAACTAAAGCCATCAATGTAGTCATGGACGCATCAGTAGCTGAGACTGATAGCGACAATGGATCGGCAGCACAACGTTAGTTATCTGGAACATGATATAATAATCAATCTCAATCTGGGCAACTGTAAACGTCCTTAGAAAGAGCGCTTAGTATCGAGAATCTTTTTACGTGCTTGTAAAACAAGATAGATGTCTGTACAGATAGGGCTTTTAAATTAAGCTAGACGTTAACTTTTAAAATATTCTAAATTTCTAAAATCTGTATTGGACTTTTTAAATCAACCGGGCCTTTGAGGCTAAGGAAGCTATTCTAAAAAAATCCGTTTATTAAAATGGATCCGTAAAAAATAAAATTTTGTCTGCACAATTAGATTGTTCAGAATAACAACAACAACGAATTCCTTTAGAATACCCCACTAAGTCTTTCTGGTAAACGAAATTTCTTGCAGGCAGCCTGAAATTTTAGAGTTAATCAGGTTTTACACGTTAATTGGGCTTTGCATATCGGCTAGCCTTGTGAGCTGGTCGGTTTGATGGACCGGTCTACCTCTTTGGATTGGAGAAACTTACTAACCACAGTCATCTAAATGATCTACAACTTTTTATTGTAATAATAATAATAATAATAAGATACGTAACGCGGTGATTCCGTTTTTCATCGTCGGCGATTACACAAAGCTATTCCAGCCGGTTGGACTTTTCGGGTCAGGACTTTCAGACTAGTTAGGCTTTCCCACAGATTGACCGTTTCGGACCAAAAAGCTATTAAAAGTCGAGCCAGGTCGGTTAGTTTTTTCGTAGTTAACCTGGTATCTTAGATGATAAAAAATTCTGAGAAAAATCGAGCAGATCGAAATCAAAGTCCTAAGTATTCGAAGTTGGTATCTGACTCTGAGGCAGTAATTGTTGTATGTTCTATAAAACGAATGTAGTGCGGGCTTAAAGTGGTAGATAATCAAAATTGGCCATAACAAAGTTTCGAATATAACGTATATGACTTTCAGAGTTGGGTCTCATCCTCGCTGGGCCGATAATCGCATGTCTTTGACACATCTAAAGGCTTGGGAGGCCATCGCTATTTCTGGACCAAAAAAATCTTCTGAAGTGAGAGATAGATGGAACAAAGGTTATTCTAATCAGAATTAATTGGAGCTAATGGTATAGCTCATACTTTTAGTACAAACTACTTTTAGCAAATCAGTTCTTTTAAAAGCGACGGGTGGATGATTTTACAATTTCTTAGATGACGAATAAAAAACAGTCCACTTTGTAAATTTGGTTTTTCAAATATAGGCTCACACTTCATATTAATATTACCTTGGCCGCCACAGGCAGCTTGCTAAAGAAACGCGAATAGTAATTCAACCTTCTATATTAAAAACATACCTTTGTTTATTATGAGAACTGTAAGATAGAATTAAACGTATTTTATTTATCAGAATATCTAAATTAAGTTAGTTTTTGTATGTGTCTACTAAAATATGCGGAAACAAAAAAAATGTCTTTCAACTTTGAAACGCGTAAGAATATTTCAAGCAATAACATAAAAACACTGTTTGTTCGTAGATTCGGGAGACATAGAAAGTATTTCAACAAAACATTCTTAACCTGGGTAAAAGTTACTGATTGACGATTTCATCCAAATCCAATAAATACAGGTTTTATGTGTATATTATTTGTTTATGTTTATATTATCCTTCTCTAAAAGGAGTCACCATCCAGTGCTATTAGATAATATTCGAGAGAGCATTGTAATTCTTCTTGTATGTATCAGTTCTTTAAATTTTTCATTAATTTTATGGATAATGAGTTAAAAATCAATACAAAAACAGTCCGTTAATCTTAATGTAACCTTCATTTCGACATTTTTATCTTCATCAGGATTACGAATATTACATTGTTATTGTAAGATGTAAGAGTAAATGCTTTTTAAAGATTGGTTTTCATTAAAAAAGCTTGTATTCTAGTCTAATCTTTAATTCTTTCCTGGTCATAACCATTGGATATGACGATTTTTAACAATGGAAGTTAGTTAAATAAATACTGTTCCGTATACCATGCGCGAAGCACATTAATCAAAAGCGAACATCTCCTAAATTAAAATGTTACCCTTGTTTAAGCTAATTTAGGAAATAATTTCGTTTAATTATGACCGTTAAAGTTGATGAAATGTTAGGGCGTTTGAAGAGATGGAATGGGGGCGGCGCTGGTTGTTAATATGTGCACGCACTTCAAATGGCTCCACACGCGAGATTTCCAGGGAAAAATTAGGAAATTTCCTATATACTTTTGCAGAAAATATTATTATGTATTTCGGTAACATAATAGAATGACTGTTTAGAATCAACTAACTGCCTAACTTACCTAGGCGATTCGAACACGGGACATTTTCCAAAATAGAAATTCGCATTTACTTAAAATGGCTATGAAATAGTGCTGAAACGAACAATGCATTTATATCCTGCAGTACAGTTCTAACAATACTAACCAGCAACGATGAAACTTTTAACAAGGGTCTTACTTTTTGTTTTCATTTTTAATTTCAGCATAAAACAATTTAAAATTATATAGCGTGTCCCAGTGAAGTCGAGTTCTTTTATAATATGTATCATTATTTTTATAAAACTGAGACAGAATTTCCAAAGTAGCTGCTCTATCAACTAAATTTATTTGTCTTTATACAGGGTGTTTCACGTATACGTGTTACAAAGTAACCCATTTATATTAAATACGATGCTATTGATATTCTCGCAGACTTGTATTCCTCGTGGAATTTGATTTTCATCAATACTTGATTTGCCATACCTCCAACGCATCGCTAGACATACATCCTTAAGAACCAAAATTTATTTTGACTTGACTAAAGATTTTCTTTCTGGTTCCAAAATTCATTTTTTCGTGAATATTATGTTAAAAGATGTGAGAAAATTCAAAAAGTTAGAGTGTTTTTAACGTGTTCAAATGTTTAGTTTTTTTTTCACATACAAGTAAGAACATCACTTTTTCTCGACTTAAACTCAAGTCTTCAGTAGGCCAAACATACCTCGTTCCGTTCAGAATCACCATACATACGCGCTTGAAAAAGTTTGAGAATCTTTTCTATTGTCACACGTAACTTTTTGTTGCTTGACAGTAATTATTAAAGAGTTCTGTTTCATCTATTATCTTAAACCTTTATGTTCTATGACCAAATTTTTGTAATTCATAGATAACCGGAAAGAGTTAAATCGGTCCCTTATCTAACCTCTGCAAGATTTCTCTGTAATCATTCGTGAAATTTGGTTTACAAGAAATAATAATTGAGACAAAAAAACCCCCGAAACTTGAAACAGAATGATAAACCGTAGAACTTTCAATACCTGTTGTGAACTCTAGGTTTTGCTTTTCAACAGCTTGGCTATTTTTTTAGGTAGTGATTGTCTGAGTCAAAGTGGCCCCACTCCGTTTTACATTTTTTCAACTTTTGAAAAATTGTAATAGTCATTTTGCAACGGTTTGTATTAATCTGCTCGTTAAACTCTAAATTAACAAGTACAAATAATTCAGAAATAACGATTATCTGAAGACTGTAGAAATATGACTAAGGTAATTGATAATAGCTGATACATGCCCAAACAACTTGCATATTCATGTAAGTAGTACGAACTTCTCTTTATCAATAATTGCCCTAAAAAATTCTAGATTTTGCATTGTAAATCAAGCACTTTTCTATATTGAAAAAGTTGGATTTGTATGAATGGTTACAAAATTCGAACTTAATTGTTAATAAATGTTAATATTAGGAAAAACTACTGTGGATCGTGTGACAATGCTAAGTCACTTGGTGTTATCTTTAATTACATTTTTCGTCCAGGGAAACTCACCGTTACCAAGGTACAGGGTGGCGAAAAAACTTTTTATTTTTATATCTTGGAAAGTGTACGATATCAATATGAAATTTTTTGGATGTCTGTACAACAAGAAAGATATGTTATGCCGTTTGCACTTCCAGAATCACAACTAATGGAGCAAAAATAATTACTGCTGCATTTTCTTATCGTCCAGAATCAGGATTTAATTTAGAATTTCTTGGGTCTTAAATGTCTCAGAATTGATATATTGAAGTAGAATTTTCAAAAAATGTTTTCTTGCTATTCTGCTTTATAATTCTAAAGGTGATAAAATGCTGTTTATCTTAGAAACGGTAGGTTTCCAGACATATATTTATCAAGATTGTTTTCATATTTCCATGAGCGTCCACAAGGGGGAGGTGACAAAAATTTGTAATGGTAATAACTTTTTTAAAGTTTTTAAATAATGTGAAACCCTTATAGATGACTCGATGCTTAATCTGAGTAAACAGAATTTTTACTGACGGGTTCATTTTTTGCTTTTCAAAATATCTGCATTTATTGTATCTATAATTTGACGACATCTTCACATGTATTGCACATTCGGTAACTTAAGAAAGAACTTCATTCGTGAAGGCAAGAACTATTCCAAACCATATCCGTTACTACATCTGGCTACTTTTACCATCTTATCCCTAAAATGTAAATTGCTTGATGGTATTAGTTGTAGTGCCTATCTATCTATACTAACTATAAAATTTTAAATACTCCATGCTCTCTGTTTATCATTTTAATCAGTTATTTAAAACCAAATCAAATCAAAATGAATTTAATAAATTCCACTGAAACAAATTTTATTAAAAGATTAAGCAAGACATCTTCTATTTGTAAAAGTTACAAGTCTATCAGTGTGCGCGTTTTGAATTTTCCTCAATTTAAGTGTATTTGCATGTTGAGTATTGGATTTCTACATTTGCCCCGAAGAATTAAGTGGTTGGAGTTTTTCTTTTGGTAAGTCAAGTGAAAAGGAGGTTATCAGCCATTTCCCTGAAAGGACATAGGGGGACCCTCATGCCTAGTTGAGAGTTTTAGGGCCGGTATTTCCATCTTTTGTATAACCATCATGTTAGCTGTTTGGTAGTTATAGTTATAGGCAAGAAATATCTGCTCGATATCCAACACGGGTATTTCAATCCAGCTCAAGTATAAATTTATCTTGCAGATTGGTAGCTGTTATATTTTTGTAGGTTGGTAATTGTACGTAAAAGTAACAACTTCGAGTAAAATACCGAGAAAGGTAGAGCGAACACAAATAATATGTGTGAAACAAAGACAAACTATATCGCTACTACGATTACAACAAAAAATAAACTAACATAACCTAAAAAGTTTCATGCCATGTGCACGTTTTTGTCTTGCGTGTTAGGATTATTTTTAATTTTTTGTTTTGTTATTCGTTAATCTGTATTATCGCTTTTTATTTGCAAAAAGTGCTCAAGATAATGATATTGAATTAAAAAAAAATAAATTCATTGAAACGAGAAATATTGCAAGAAGAATTAAATATAAAAAAATTAGAAAAAGAATATAAAGTTAAAATTTATGAAAAACAATTAGAGCTATTAGAAGCACAAATAAAAAACACAATCAATAAAAAGTTATTAATATTGTAAAATGTATTTTATTAGTAAAATCTTCTTTACACAAGTAATTAGTTACAGTAAAGTTGCAAAGTAATCTACAAGTTCATCATCATTAATCATATTATAAATAATTCTACAAAATCCTGATCCATATGTTTTAAAAATATTAATAGGATTTAACCTATCCCACTTTTGAATAACCAACACTATAGTACACAACAAATACCAAATCTTGAGTTGACTATCAGGCAGATATTATTTTAACAACAGAAAAACTGCTGTATAAATCTAACCGACACTTATCTGGTAGATATCTGTTAACCGTACATTGAAATACTCAAAAAGTGGCAGTTAATAGAAATATACGGTAGATAGCCTTATACGTAGGTTTATACCTAGATGGAAATACCGGCCCTTAGGGATCTTGTTGGGAATTCGAGGGAGACCATCATATCTGATTGGGGGGCGCTTACATACAAATAGTTAGAATGGTCCTGGTTAATTATAGTTTTATTTTAATTTTTTTTTTAATTTAGCTCCCCATTAACAAGATTTCTGCGGACGCCCATGCATATTCCTAACAAGGAATAGGCGCTAAGATTTGTAGCACTAGTTTTCGAAACACCCTGTATATTGTTTGAGGAAGTGAAATGTCTTTTCTACACAAGACTTATACAAGATTTTTAATAACATATTTAACAATTCGCTGATCAATGATAACTTCTCATTAACCTTGTTTTTTAACATCGATTGGAAGCGCTATACACGCTGTTTTTCAGAATCTCTACTAACCAAACACGTAAATATCGCATAGAATATGCGAAGATGGATAAGAGTTTGACAGAAATCGTTAAGGTAATACCATCATGTTTCTCGAGTAGAAAAATATTTTTGTTTTACATAGATAGTTAGCGATACACAAAAAAAATATATTTCCGTGTACACATACTTATTTTACACCTAAGTCCAGCATGTTAAGACAGCGCACTGAAACATTATCATCATTATAATGTACTACTAAAACGTTAAAAGAAGGCGGTATTCGAGAGTCCAATCAAAGGAAACGGTAAAAGGAGGTGATCCGCAGTGCCCCATCTTTTATCTTTCGTCAAATAAGCTTACATAAAACAGTTCCACCGTTTAAGAACTGCCGCGATCTCGGTAGATTGGCAAGCTCTTCATTCGCCGCCACGAGAAGCTACCCTTCTTTATATTTTCTTCGAAGTCACCCCAACCCCTGAACGCGCTCGCTCACTAATTGCACATTCTTGGCATAGTTTCGGGCCGCACCCTCACCCCCTTCGAGGGACGCCTCTATTCTCCGCTCCTACGCTCTGCCACCCTTCGCTGATAACGTTAAGCATAGCCAATGAATTATATAAATATGGTTGATTATTACAAATTTAAATTTTGCAAAAATATTAATGTGTGATTGTAAAGCTACTAGCATCATTTTCGTTATTAAACATTTTTAGAGTTATATAAGAGTTAGTTAACTTGACCGTATGATGGGTTTTAAATTTCACTTTCAACTTGCAAAAAGTTTGCTCATGCCATGGTTAGAAATTACTGTATAGGTAGGATATTTTTGTTTATAATTGTTTAACGATTTAGTACAGACTTGGAGAGATAGAAAAGGAAAACTCGATGAACTGTAGTCGCATCGTTGCAGGAAAAATGTGCATGTGTGCACGAAATGATTTAAACTTTTAACTTGCTTTATTTAACATTAATGTTTAAAACAGGGATGTTATTCACTGCTGTTCAAACAATAGCACGAGATTTACATTCTTTAGAGAATAAGTAACAACCCTGCAACCAAAACAACGATTTCATTTTAATTTTTACGTTTAATATCGTATTAATGTTAGCAAGAGTTGTAAATTCAATTTTATTTTTTTCATATTCTGCAATCCAAACCAGATTTTACAGGACTTTTTGTTAAAATGATACACGCTAATATTCAACAAGATTTTTCTGGTTGTGAACTGTCGAATTGTTTTACTTTATATTCTCACAGACAATTCTTTATTTAAAAAATACTCTAGAGAAGAGGATAATGTTTTGTGAAAATGGTAACGCCGCTTCTACTTAAGAATAGAATTAATTTATCTAGTAACTAACACAATAGCTTTATATCTATCTAATAATGTTATTAGATTTGTATTCAGAGCTAAAAATCTGGCAAACTATCAATGTCAACTGGCATCTAGAATTTATCTTTTCTCGCCAGAAATGACAATTAAATTCCTTTTTCGTTTTACAAATTGTTGACTGTTTCCTCCGATCGCATCTTTAAAATGCACTTACTAGCATGCAATGTTGCGCCGTAATAATTGCATACAACCAAACTTTTGCTAATTATAATGTTCATTAGGTTCGAAGATGTGGTTCTATTAATTTACCTGTCAATTCGGCAAGTCACCTAGACGATATTGACAGTTTCGCTAAGATTGTTTTCTTCCTTACTGAAGTTATCGCTGCAAAGGGGAAAGGGCAATGAAGGACCAAAAGCAAGACGTTTGATGAGCGAAAAGTCGAAGCTTTTACCTAAGGATACAGTTTCCTTTAAGAGAGACGGTCGCCATAGGTCCCAAAAGAGAGTGTAAAAACCGATCCTTTGACGCACGTCGGTTCATCGTATGGTATTCTAGTCAATCGTATCTAATACACTCATTGTCATTATTAGAGATCGGTAAAATATGCAAAATGCCTACTGTATCTTTCAATATAATACTTCAGAATTCTGACATTATAAATTTTATTGTTATCTAGAAGTATTCAACATATAATAAGTAATAAAACGGGTAATTCCAACGTTTTGAACGAATGCATCGAAAGATACAGTGGACATTTTGCATATCTTTCCGATCTCTAGTCATTATATTACGAAAATGATGCTCATTACTCAACTATTACAAATGAAATAAAAAAATCAAATTAAATCTCCCATACGAAACTTCTCCAAGATGTAGCAGACACTATACGTCTTGAAACTAGTAAACGTTCACGTGCGGCTATACCTCTACCATTCGATTGTATCAGGATGACAAAATTACCCTAAGATTCTTTGTAATAATACAGATCGTTGTACATCTCGCAGATAAAAGTAACGCCATTATTGCCCTCGAGTAACCCATTAGAACATCACACTCTTTTCTAAAGCACTTCAAGAGATATAAGAAAGTCTAATCCACCGAGACTACACGGTCTGTCTAAGATTCACAAGAAACGTTCTCTCTTGCCAATAGATACTTTTGTACTGGCTTAGCAAAATGTCTGACTACTTATCTAAAACAATGCATTGGTGAAATCCTCCACGCCCTTAATTCCATCAATATCTTTAGACTATGTATTTCTAGCATCATCTTAGAATTTTTTCCTGCATCTGTGATTTTTGAATTCTCGCAATAGAAATCTAAGTTCTGTTTTCTATACGTGGACGGTACCTTCATTGATTGGTCACACAGTAGGAAGATCTTGTCCATAACTATTTTTACAACGTCCCGCTATCAAATTGGGCATGGAAATCGAAAACAATCGCTATTTTTAATCATCTGGTAATATAAGCTAGATTCTCCCATTTCTCAAGGTTGGTCTTCCATTTCTATTTTACCGAAAGTATACTCACACGAATTTACCGAAATATATAAAAATATAGGGATCAACAGATATGATTTTTTTGGCCGATACTGATAAGTAGTGACCGATGTCGATGTAATATCGGCCTCCATATTTCGTTTAATCGCTTATATCCATTCATAATTTCACGAGATTAACAAAAGTGTCTATAAATCCATAGACTGCATTAGTTTAATAGGAATGGTGACACATTTGGTCTCTTTCATAAATAGAAAATAGAAAATACTTAAAAGATGAGTTTTTTTTAAAAGGCTTATGGTTTTGTACCGACAACAATAGGGTCGTTTTTAGAATTTAGATTGTGTGCATGATTTTTTTTATATCGGCTTCATAGTCAATATACCGATATGTATATCGGTATCGGTCGATCTTTAATAAAAAAAAACCTCATAATGTCAATCCCTATATCGGTATTCCGTCGTGCTTAATCAATTCCTTCCTTTCCTCCTTCAGGTCAGAAGAGTTTCCGTCGGTTTATTTACGGTACTCCGCTGTTACTTATTCTGAACTCATTATTAATATGTAACCATTGGGCAATTAGATTCTTGATTTTTTTGTACTTTTTTTAATGTTCTTCCGAAGGAACCTTTTATAATAGCGGGCGAAACGTTCGAGTTCTAACTCAAAAGTTGATGCGGTACAAATCCAGAAAAGTTGTTCTTTGGGCGTAAATCTCATGCATTAAAAAACTTTATAAATTTAACCATTTCAGAAGTTAACTTCTTGTAGCTGTTACGTATCATTATCTCATGGTAATAGTAACTTCTAACAAATAAAATTCATGTAATTCATTCATACAAGTTGTATTCCTATTATTCAGATTGACTTATCCTTGAAATTTTGCAAATTGACCCACAGATAGTTTAAAGATAGACACCAAAAATCGAACTGCCTGAAAATATGGTTCGTGACTGTAAAGACTTATGCGATAGACATCTTAATAAAAGGTGCATACTAAATTGTCTATTTTTAATTTCGTTAATACAAACGTATAAGTAAAGATATCTTTATTTAATTTATAATCGCCCACAAGAATAACGAATACAGCTGTATTAACATACAAATTCTCTTCTTTAAACAGACAATTAAAAGGCGATATAAAAAAGAAAACGTTACGTTTTCACCCCTATTTATTCTAACAACAGATTTAATTCGCTTTAGATTTTACTTGCAAGTGTGTTCCATTTATTTAGTCTCCCGTAAGTGCAGCTAAGCGAATAAAAAGCCACATAAAACTCTCTCAACTGGTGTCTGAACGGAAAGTATTTGTTATTCCAAGAGGGAAGCACATCAGCAACCCGCGGCGAGATTTTTAAGTTGCCACCTGTAGATATGTCTGAATTCAATCGGCAATTGGAGTCGTTTTCATCCAATAAAACAGTTTTGCAAATAAGTATCGTAGAGAACGTGTTGTTTACATTTAAAAAGGGGGCCAAGAGAAATTGATAAATACATAAACTACAAAAGTAAATGAGTAAATTATAAAAATATCTTAGAACATTTATACTAATTTATCAGGGTTTTAAAGATCACCACGATATTAAAACCACATTGTTTCTACACTTCATACTTTACAGCCCTTTCATGTTATGCCCGGAAATCTTTCAGTAATTTAAAAAGATCTACATCAAAAACATATTCTCAAATAGATCTCAAAGCCAACATGAAGACGAGGCAGCAGCAACTACGGCAATAATCTAGAATGCAAGGCGCAGGTTGTAAAGATATTGACCGTCACGTCGTCCGCTGTCCACTTTCGTATGCTGGTCCTAGAAACGTCCCTGAACGTCCAGGGATGAAGGAGGAGGAGTCGGGTTAGTGACAACTGGACACTTCCACATTTCACGTCGGCTCACTTGAAATTGCTGAGAAGCTTTTCACTTCTGGAAATTCTACACGACGACGCAACAGAAACCGTTATCGCTGAAAACGACGAAGAGATCGCTCGTCCTCCGTGTAGAATGTTACAGAATAGTGCAATAATACTCTGAATCGGCACATTACACCCTAGGCGCTTGTTCCGGTCAACCGGAAACCAATAACAGAGACTTGTGTTTTATTCTGCAATACTTTGACAATTTTTGAGATTAATTGTTCGTCGCTCTTAAATTTAGTGTTAAGGAGCGCCTTTTTCATTACTTTTTTTTAAATATCAACCATGGTTCAATTCTCTTTAATTAAATTCTTAGACAAAATTAGTGTCACTGATTTATAATTATCTTATAATTATTATAATTTAAAAACCTTTAGTAAAAATGAATTAATGAAAACCCAGTAGACTTGCATGATATTCAAATACTACTTTGAAGTAAGAGAGGTAGAATAGTACTTAAGGATTATTTGTTTAATCTAAGATAGAAGAAAATTTGCAGGATGACTTGATTAAGGCCGTACGATCAGTGGTATGTTGGTGGGCTTGGTACCAACTCTGGTTAGGTCAGACCTCTCGATACATTTGAATGCAGCAAAGGTTTTTGAAAACTCACTATTTGAAAATAACCAAAACACAACTCTAACTATAGAAAAGCTGATCTTTTGTTAAAGATCTAACAAGAGTAATGACGTATGAGATTCAAATATTCATACACAGAAGCAACACTAAAAGCTTGACGATCTCGGCAGGTTTTTATATTAATGAGGTAATTCTCAAAACAATTACGACTGTCTAATCTCGCAGATTTAGGGGTTCAAAAAGACTCAAAAAGAATAAACTTTAGTAATTACCCTCTTCGGTTACAAAGCAACCATTGGACATCTTGCACCTCCATTGAGATAGGTTAGAATCTCTGAGACAATCTCTTCTAAGTTAAGATACTATTGCATGAATCTCTCTTCAGTTCAAAAAACAAACAGAAGTTACACATTAAGAAACTAGGTGAAGAAAACAATGAAGCGATTTCCGTGTATTTACATTGTTGTGGTATACCAGGGAGTACAAAATTCTTCTTTCCTACCAATCATGTCCAATAAATATGGAATGCAGCAAAACACCGAGAAATAAACCCAGTTGCACAATAAATTATTTCTTGGTATCGAACTGCTGTACATCCATTTCTTGTAGACCTTTGATAGGCTTTTTTTCCCAGTGATGACGTTTTTTACGTTTTCAGACTTCAAGAGCAGGTTTCTAGTTTGCTGGTTGGACTTACGGAAGGAACAACTATAGTTCATTTGTTATATCCAGAAACAACATCCATGTTCACACGCTGCCGCCAGCGAAGAAAGAGCTTTTGAAAAGTACTGCTTTTGCGTTTATTGGAATTGTCCAAAAAGTTTATGAGGCAAGTGCTACCACTTCTAGTATAGTACTCTACTTTCTGGAGTCATTTCTTGGAAGGCAAAATGCTTTTAAATACTTCTGGTGTTCGCTTGATACCGTGTCGAAGCATTTACACTCTGTTCAACAAAACATCCTTACTGATTATTCTTAAACAGAAAACTTTCTGGGTAGGGAGGGTAAACTATTCAGTCTACAGCAATCTTCTTGAGCTTGTAATGCGTAAATATTAAGGATGAGTTCCATCTAGACATAGCAATTTTAAACGACGTTTTAAAGCAGACATTTCAAAGGTTGGTTTATGTGTAGTCAGTGGACTTTGTGAAGCAACCACTAGAAGACAAGATAGAGTGATTGTAAACATTCTAAACAGCATCCAACCATATCATTGCTTGGCAGGTAATTCTGGCGAGAAAGAATATTAAGAAGCGTCTAATTGAAAATAACGTTACGTTAGGAGCACAAAGCTTAAACCTTCATTATCGTCCAAGCATGTTGAAAACTGACTAAGATAGGTCAGGACTGAAAACAGAATTCAAATAATGGATTGGCCTTTTCAATCACTTGATGCTAATCTGATTGAAATTGTTTGGGGGATAATGAACTATCAACTTCGACGAGAAACTTGAAGCAGCCTGGTCGGCAAATGAAGAACATATGGAGTTGCTTCTAACATCCTATGCCGAAAAATTAGTAGAAAGTGTACCAAGAAGGGTGTCAAGCTATCACAGTCAATAACAGTGATTATTCAAGTACTATAGTGTAAGAGTATAATAAATATAGTTTTTAAATATTGTAATGTTTTTTATTTTTCTGTTATATTGTAGCAAAAATCGATAGGAATTTCTTGCTAGACAGAGTGTATTTCTTATTATTATCAAGTAATTAAATTGAAAAAAGAGATCAGTGACTGACACCCCTTCGAAGTTTCTCAAGTGTATCTCGTAGGAATACATTTAATAGGCAAAAGCAATTTATTAATGGTACAAGTTAATTCTAGACCGGCTAGCCGCTTAGAAAAAGAGCAGGTGGCCGAAGCATTCGAACTTAATATTCATCAAAATATCTTCGTTCTGGTTTTTCGATTGTGGATATTCCATTATTAAAACCATAGTAAGTATATGAGAATTTCAAATATTATTAAAGTTTGCTCTTACAATACAGATATTATTTTTTCCTTCAGAAATAGTGAGTGATCGATCTATTTGAAGAAAAGGCTTCAATTCGCGAAAGACAATTTTCGGCTTACCGTACATCTTTCCTTCGTCCGAAAGTATAATTTTTCGTCGTCCACAAGGAGGGTAAATTGCCAATGCTTCTTGAAAACTTTGTTCTATGTCTGGACTCCATACTCCTTCCGCATCCGCTGCCGCCATGTCCTTTTCATCCTTCAGAAAGAAATAATACGGCATGAAATGTAATCTTTAAAAAAGGTAAAAAAGGGAAATATTGCAATATTGCAATAAATCCATCAAACCCCTTTCCTTTTTATCAAACACTACACGTTTATGTAATGTAAAAAGAACAGATTTGTTTTATATGTATATATTATAAACATGTCTGTCTTCGTAAAAAGATAGAACTTACGTCACTAACGTCGCCGACATCTAGGTTCTTTGTATCGGGGCCCGGGCCGTTTGTATCAGCCGGCGGGCCCGCTACTGGCGTCCACGGTGAGGAAATGGTGCTAGCTGTTATAACACTACCTGCAATAAAAGAGACATTTTTAAATATAAAAAGTTTTTTTGTAATGCAAAAGAATAAATGAATTAATGCACTAAATGGTTGATTATCTCATCAAAAATAATTAGTATCCGATGTGGTTTATTAAAGAACAGGTTAACAGGTTCACGAATGATGCTTTAACATTCTATTATGAACAGAAAGAGATAAAAGTATGAATCAAACTCTCGATAAATTCTTGGAAACGAAGAGTTAGTAATCAAATCATAAAAACTAACCCTTGATTTTTAATCGTGTTTTATGCGTGCACGAACGGCAGACTGTTAACAGCTAGAAAACGATCAGGTTATCTATTTCAATCTAGCACTCTACTTTATTGACAACTTGAGGTAATGTAAAATAAAAAGGATTGGTAACACTGATTTAACACTCATTTACACTGCGCTTTCAACATTAAAACTGTTTGTCTTTTGTCCACATAGATTTTTGTTGCTCTAGATTTCAAATTTTTCACAAGTGGTCTTTACAAATTATTGTTGGCTTGCTACTGAAATGTTTGGTTGTCGTACTTCACCATAGACATTTTGTCACAAACAGATACACTTCGATTGGCAATAATGTTTCAACAAGTGCCATGGAGGTAGTCTTAAGGTCTTTTCAAAATATAAACGAAACGATTGCAATCGAGTTATAGTAAAAACATGCCAGCAAAAACAAAGAAACAAATAAGAAAGTCAACCAACTAGTTAAAAGTAAAATTAGAATCAAAAATTATTAAAATATTCCTCATTTCATTACCTAACGTAATTCAGTTTTAGTTAAATTATTTATGTACATTGTTTTGATGTTAGTATTTCAATTTTTTAACTGGTAATCGTAATATTCAATCTTCTTAGGTGTTTATTTTGGATCGAGTATAAATAGCTGTTAAATACGTATAAATATATTACACTCCGTTTAATCCTATGACTCACACAGGTAGAGAATATTGTATGCACGTATAGCTTCTACACACGATATAATACAGCTGTGAAAATGTAGTCAATAATATTTTTTCTCGGAAGAAGTTCAAGTTGTCCAGACTATTAGATACGGAAAATGTCTTATGGCAATTTCAAGGAAACCGTTTTAAGAGTTATTTCATATATGTAGCTGAAACGAATAAAAATTAGAATAAGTGGTTGCAGGCTGTTTGTGTACA